>SZWC01004513.1:78783-99731 GCA_023375785.1 Penium margaritaceum | reverse complement strand
GGAGGGGGAGGGCCAGGGCGAGGGCAAGGGTGAGGGGGAGGGGGATGGGGAGGGGGAGGGAGAGCGGGATGGGGAGGGGGAGGGCAAGGGCGAGGAGGAAGGGGGAGAGGAGGAGGGGGAGGGGGAGGGCCAGGGCGAGGGGGAGGGGGAGGGCCAGGGCGATGGGGAGGGAGAGGGCTAGGGTGAGGGAGCAGGGGATGGCCAGGGCAAGAGGAGGGGAGGCCCAAGGTTACGGGTAGGGGGAGGGCTAAGGTGAGGGGGAGGTGGATGGGGAGGGTGTCAAAAGAATGCACTGAGCAGAGGTAATACTAGCATAAGCGGGCAGAAGCATGGTGAAAGAAGCAAGTACATCAGCGAGATAGTGGGACCACAAACATGAGAGATGAAGCTGGCAGTCAGTTGCCGGAGCTCGGGGCGAAGTGGTGCTTAGGGTAGAGGTGCTAGGTGGAGTGGTAGACACATGAGAGAAAGAGATGGGGCAGACCAAGAGCGATGGGTCAGCGAGGATAGAGCAAGGGATCGAAAGTGACGAAATGAGAAGGCATCGAGAGAGTACGTCGAAGGCGGAACGAGCGAAGGGCAAGCAGAGCGAGGACACGGCGGCGAAGCCGCAGAGCCAAAGGCGAACATGATGAGTAGACCTGTTTTGGGTTAATTCATGGAGGGAATGAACATCCTCCATATATACAACATAATTGGACAAAGATAGTCATCAACAGCTTCTTTTCTCTAGCTGTACGCGTAGCAATGTGATCACTTTATGAGGGGTATCTTGGCTCTGGTAAAACGGCCGTGACCGACCAAACGTTTGCCAAGCAGGCTTGGAAGAGATATGAACCTGCATCATGAGCTCGGATTATCCAAGGGGTGTTGGAGAGGACCTTGTCGGAGTCAATTATTTTCCTGTCAGCCCCCCTGAGTCCGACAAGGTGCAACGACCTGAATGCTTTATAGGGCAAGAGTGTCTAGGTGGCGTTGTCTAGTGGGGAGAGTGACCACTCCATGGAGGGATCTGACGATCTCGTTGCAGAGGTTTGGGTTCCACCCTACTGCCACCAGAGTGTGCCACATGGCTGCAACCGGTGACACTTCGTTGATATGGTAGACAGGATGGGTGGTGCGGCGAATACATCTCTTGTTGTCTCGAAGGGTTGTTGTATATGCCTTTGGAGGACACCCGGGATTGTCATAAACTCCTTCTAGAAAGAGGGAGAGTTGATTCCCATCAAGAAATGACTGCTTTGTCTTGACTTCTATGCCACCATACCAGTCGTGGATGTTTTCTCCAAACTGATCGAGTTCTGGGATGTGCTTCCAATCGAGGGCGTGTCCTACCATGATGATAGTCTTGAGAGTGTGTGCTGAAGCTTGTGGATGATTCTGTCAATATCACCGCAACAGGTCTTGACCTGCTGGTGGCAGCGGAAGGTAATGATAGTAGAGGATGGATTTGGATGCTGTGGAGTGAAGGAATGACCAGAGACCTAGGAGTCGATACCTGAGTGTGGAGATGGAGGCAGAGGGGAGGACTGGTGCGTTATGATGTCAGGCGAATAGCATGTGAGAGTCGAGGAACCACAAGAGATCAGTTGCTTTTGTGGGTGAAGATCATTATGAAGGGTGCTGTTGGTCTTTGTGCTGATGCGGAGAAGAATGCCAAAAGCTGCTGATGGATGCCAATTGAGTGGGCGCAGGGGTGGAATCTCATGCTCTGCTGAAGTTTGCAGCATGGACGCAGGTCGTTGCGAAACAGGCAATGCGACGGGGTGGATCCTCGTGCCGAGCGGAGGACGATGTTAAAAGCTGCTGATAGATGGCAATTGAGTGGGAAAAGTGGAAAAACCACGTGCCCTTTACAATAGGGGGATCGGATGCAACAAGGGGAGGGCAAAACGCCAACACGCCACGAGAAATCTGCTGCCGGCTTGGGTGCAGGCTGCTGCGAAACAAGGCAGCTAGCTCATGCAAATCCTTGTGGTGGAGACAGATGCGGAAGCTTGTGGATGACAGAGAGCCGAAGGATGATGACGGAATCTGGGCGCAGGGGGGAGCCGCGTGCGCTGCGGAAGTTTTGGCGTGGGCGCAGGTCGTCGCACAACGGGCGATGCAACTGAGCGAATCCTTGTGCCGAGCTGGGAGCAATACTGGAGGTGAAGGAATGACTGATGATGGAGTGGGTGCAGGGACGAAATCCCGTGTGCTTGTGACAGTTACGGCGTGGGCGTAGGTCGTCGCAAGAATGGCGATACGGCCGGGTGATTCTTTGTGCCGAGCGGATGGTAGTGCTGATGAGAGGCCGAGGAGCGATTGAGGATGAAGTAGGCGCGGAGGCAAAAACCTTGTACACTGTGAAGCGATGATGATGTTGGAAGAAGTCATGAAGAACGATGAGGGAGTTGATGCTGCTGGAAATGCTGGGGAAAACTTTTGCGAGGCAACAACCTCACCTCAAGCGATGACATTCAGCAACGTTTAACATGGATATTTCTGGCAAGCTCCTGTTTGCAAAACCTACATCCAAAATATGTGACTGCCAGCAATGACGGCCCGTTTCAATCGCTGATCCATCTGGTCAGTAGATTAATCCGATCTGACGCAAAAGTGTCACGCCTTAGGCCGCAACCTTTCGAATGGCTTGGAAATTATGAAGAATAGTTCTTTATGGTATTCCCTCAGATTGTGTTCACACAAGATTGTTACCATCTATCATGCAAGACAAAACAAATCCCAAGTCCAAACCATCGTCTGTATTGCAACATTACCAATGCCAGTCACGCCAAAACAAATATTTCAACATTTGCTTAGGCGATGACAGCTTGGATCATCCGGCCGTCCAAGCAACCTGTCCAGCCGTTCAAGTCGGCATAAATCTTCAACCATCGCAGCCAGGTTTGCGTCTCCGGTAAGCCAGGAACAAGGTAGGTTCTGAGTTTTTAAGTGTGGAGGAGCACGACATCTTGTAGGAGGAAAGAGCCTCAACCAGGATTGTTTTGTCAATTTATCCTCTTTTACCACATGCCCCTTGTTACGCGACAACGGAAGCGGGCAAGAAAATCTGGCGGTGTTTCACCCCTGGCTCTACCAAGGAAACATGCTACAGAAGGCCTCAGCTTAAGGTAGTCACGTTGTCAATGCTTGCATACCCCACCAAGCCCAGATGTCTCTGGAAATGCTACTGTTGTTACGTGTTCTATGGTGGGATGCAGAGGCATAGTCTTTCTTAAGTCTGGGATATCATGAGGGAATGGACAAAATCCATATGTGATTTTGTGTGTGAAAAGATATGTTGTTAGATGGTGATGAGAGACAGCAAAGCAGTGCTTCATACTATAAGAACTGAAAATACAACACAAGAAAGTCAAGCGGAAATTTTGTGCTCTCACCAACAAGCATAAGTAGTACTACAGGATGCATCTGCTGGGTCTGGAGAGAAAAAAAAAGGAGCACACATCAAAAGCAAACCAGCAACTTGCTAGACCCCGATAACCGCAAGCATCGCTTGGCTGTGTGAACAAAAAGGCAGAAGAAACAATTGATGCTTAAATAAAAGCTCTACATATGAAAACAAAAACCAGCACATGAATCGTTGTGGAGAGAATGGAACGAAGATCAACAAAACTATTGTGGGCACACTACAGGGTGCGAGTGTGACCTGAGAATGTCAAAGCTACTCAACACTATTTGCAAACACCCTGTGGAGATTGTGTAGGAATCATTCGAGAATGGCAAAAGGTCCAGAGGTCACAGAGATTTTCACAAGAGCTTCTTGCTAGTGCATTGGGATCTGGACCCTTGCCAGCCATGCCTAACAACATGCAGAGGCATAGACAGCTACCAAATGATCATCGTACTGTCGTGAACAGAAGTACGAATGAATTTGTGTGTGTGAGTGTGTGTGTGTGTGTGTGTGTGTGTTTGTGTGTGTGCGTGTGCGTGTGTGTATGTGTGTGTGTGTGTGTGTGTGTGTGTGTGTGGGACGGGGGGAGGGGGGTGGAGGGGGCGGGGTGTATTTGTGTGCATGTATATGCATGCATGCATGCATCCGTGTGCGTGCATTTGGGAATGAATGCATGCATGAGTGAACTCGTACATGCATGCCCACTTGTGTGCTTGTACGAAAACATGCCCGTGGGAATGACTGCATGCATGTGTGTATGAATGGGTCTGCGTGTGTGACGATTTGCACATGCTTGCACACCAACCCCTCTCCCTTTCCATATCTTGTACCTGATGGATATGAGAGTGCCACAAAGTGACAAAAATAGGTTGCTTGATAAAAATCATCTGTCATGACAGTTGCATAGAGGATATTTCACAGGTTCCAACGCAATCTATGGAACTCAATACAAAGCCCGTTTGAATGAGATATGGATTTCCAAAGTTTGGAGATCATGGGTCGGGTTCAAGTAACGACCTGAGCACTTTGTGCTCAAAAGGCGGCAGGATTATTGGCCAGGACGGCTGAGAGCGGCCTTCAAGGAGAAAAGGCGGCTGGAGGACCTCCAAGAGACTTCAAGGAAGGTGCAGACCACGATTGTTGGTCGTCCAAGTGGTGTGAGACATAATTCTCTTTGTGTGACAAGGTGGCTGCCGCTCATCCCGCTAGGCTAGGAGAGTGTGCTAGGGGGTAGACTTTGACAGAGTGTATCCCAATGCTCCCTAGGCCAAATGAGGCATATAAGTGCTTGTAAGAAAGATGTGACAACTTACTTTCTCACTCAAGAGTCAATTCAGACATTTGCATCCTCTGCAAACCTACATTTTCTTCCCTAATTTCTGTCTGTGCGACTTGCAATCCCCTCTCACAAACAATTGCAGGTCCCTAGGCCAAATGAGGCATATAAGGGCTTGTTAGAAATCTGTGACTATGTAATTTCTCACTCAATTTTTGATTCAGACATTTGCGTTCTCTGCAGACCTACATTTGCTTCCATGATTTCTGTCTGTGCATCCTCCAACTCCCTCTCAAAAATAGTTGATCCTGCCTAGGCGGCCTTTGGTGAGCCTGATCACCTCCCTAAGGATTGCCCCTGTTTCCATTAGTGGTATCAGAGCTAGAACAAGGCTTTTTCTCATCCTTGAGGCATTCCTTCCACCCTGTTGTGTAAGAGAGCCGTTTGTGGACTGAACGTTGCACTACCATGGCGACATCCGATTCTGTGGTGGCCGGCGTCAATATCGCCAAGTTCGAAGGCAAGAACTTCTTCAACTGGAGCAACAACATAGAGATGGTGCTGATGGAGAAGGTTCTCTGGAGCCATGTGGATGAGAAGGATAAGGAACCAGAAGAAAGCTCCCTATCCCTTGTCGAGGCCCGTACCTACCGCGAGAAGCGTGACCGCGCCCTCGCAACCATCTACCTCCACATCGCCGAACGGCAGCAACTCCTCCTCCGTGCCATCCTCACGCCAAAGGAGGTTTGGAAAAAGCTCGAGTCCACTTATGCTTCCAAGTCAATCCTCATGAACATGCAGCTGCGTTGTCGCTTTCAAACTGTGAAGATGGATGAGTCCGGATCCATGATTGACTACATCAACATGGCGAAGTCTCTCTCTGACCAGCTTGCTGCGATTGAGGACCCTGTCAAGGAGCGTGTGCTCATGCTAACCATCCTCTCTGGCCTTCCTAGCAGCTACACTCCTCTCATTGTTTCCCTAGACCAGCGTGGCGACAAGCTCTCCCTCAATGATGTGGAGAAGTCTGCTGTTTGAGGAGGAGCGGCGCAAGCTAGAGGGGGGTGCAAGAGGACTGGACGTCACTCTCATCACCAACTTTGGTCATGGGGGCAGTGCTACATCAACCAGGAGCAACAGCGGAGGAGGGAAGAAGAAGGGGAACTGCCACTACTGCAAGAAGCTGGGGCATTGGGCGCGCGAATACCGGAAGAAGAAGGCGGACCTTGTGGCTGGAGTGGGAGCGGAAAAACAGTCCGACGCTTCCGCGAACGCGCCAGATTGGGAGAATGGATTTGTGACAACCATCCGGGTCCTGCACATCTCCAACAACACCGCCATGTTCTGGATCATCGACTCAGGAGCCACGCGGCACATGACGTGTCGCCGGGAGTGGTTCGTTGTCCATACTGTCATTGAGCCTCGTCGGGTGTACATGGGGGACAACCATGTGCAAATGGCGGTTGGGGAGTGTGAGATTGTGTTTTGTGCTTCCATTGAGGGTAAGCACGTGGAACGTCGTGTGAAGGGGGTGCTCCATGTTTCGGGGCTGGCAGATAACCTCCTCTCTGTCTAATCTCTCATCTCCGAAGGCATGCATGTTTGCTTTGAGAATGGTGGCTGCACCATCTCTGCCCGTGCAGGCCGTGTGCTTGCAAAAGCAAACAAGGAGTACGGTCTTTACCGCCTCTCTGTGGCATCGGAGAAAGAAGCCAACTCAACGTTGGCGGCGAGAGAGGGAAAACACGACATCAGCCTGTTGCACCGCCGGCTCGGTCACCTCGACTTTGGCGCCATCATCTCCATGCAGCAGATGGTCCGTGGCCTGGAGCTCAAGGGGTTGAAGCAGCCTAGTGCATCGGCTTGTGAGAGCTGCATTGAAGGGAAGCAAGCCCGCACTCCTTTCACGGGGGAGGGGAAAGGGGCGGTTGAGCTTCTCTCACACGTTCACTCTGATTTGTGCGGTCCCATGCTATCACAATCCTTGTCCGGCAAGTTGTACTTTGTGACGTTCATTGATGAAAAGTCGAGAAAGACGTGGGTGTTGTTCTTAGCTTGAAATGATGAGTACTTTGATGCTTTCAAGGTGTGGATTGCAGCTGCACAGAATGAGAGTGGCAGGCAGTTGAAGGTGCTTTGCACCGATGGTGGAGGAGAGTACCTCTCCAACGACTTCCGTACCTTCCTCAAGCGTCGCGCGATCAAGCATGAGGTCACTCTACCTGGAACAATGCAGCTGAATGGCGTGGCTGAACGTGCCAACCTCACGCTCATGGAGCGTGTTCGTAGCATGCTCCAAGGCGCGGGGCTCCCGCCAACCTTTTGGGCGGAAGCGGTCAATATCACCGTGTACCTGAAAAACTGAAGCCCTAAGCGCGCCGTGCCGCTGTTGACACCGGAGGAGGCGTGGACGGGACGCAAGCCAACAGTGACGCACCTGAAAGTCTTCGGGTGTGGCCCATTTGTGCACGTGCCTACCAGCAGTCGTAACAAGTTGGATGCAAATTCTGTGAAGGCCGCCTTCCTCGGCTACGACACCATGGGATACCGCCTCTACAACTTTGATGCATGTAAGATCATCCGCAGCCATGATGTAGTCTTCCAAGAGGAAGTGAAGGGCTTGACTTGGAGCCCTATGTCGGCAGTTACGCTTGCTCCCGCACGTTTACGAGAAGTGGGAGAAGTACCCGTAGCAGAACAGGGCGGAGCGGAAGATGGCGGTGACAGCGGCAACGACAAAGAGGTGGTGGGAGCTGAGAAGGAGAAGGAGCTGGCAGCGGAATCTGATGTGGACGAGCAGCAGAATAATGCACACCAGCTGCCACGACGGTCCGCAGATTTAAAAAAGGTGCAAAGGACAGTGGGGAGCCGCTGAGGCAATCGGAGCGCTTGCAAATGGACAGAGGCCGCTGGAGGAGCTGGTGAACTTGTGCACCATTCCACCAACAACACAGTCGTCTAACCTTGAGCTCCTCTTCCTCACAACCACTGATGACCCAGCCACAATGCTTTAGCCATGCAATGGGCTGAGGCGGCAGATTGGCGTGGCACAGCAGATGAGGAGTATGGTGCGCTCATGAAGAACGGCACCTGGAATCTCGAGGAGGCTACACGTGACAGCCGGGTGATCGGATGCCGGTGGATCTTCAGGCGCAAGCATGGTGCGGATGGTAAGATTCTCAAGTACAAAGCACGGATGGTTGCAAAGGGGTATGTGCAGATTGAGGGTGTGGATTAAAATGAGATATTTGCACCTGTCTCTAAGTTCCCATCCATCTGAGTGATCCTCGCTCTTGCTGCTGCTATGGAATAGGAGGTGCACCAAATGGATGTGACGTGTGCATTTCTGAATGGTGACCTGGAGGAGGATGTGTACATGGAGGAGCCGTATGGGTATGTCGTGGAACGGAAGGAAGGTTTGGTGTGCGAGCTTGTGAAGGTCTGGCCTGAAGCAAGCCCCACAGAAATAGTACCACAAGATGGATGAGTAGCTAGCTGGCCTTGGATTTGTGCACATTGAAGCAGACCATGCTGTCTATGGGCACACACAAGAGGCCAACCAGATCATCATCCTACTCTATGTTGATGATCTGAAGCAGTCCCTTGTCGCCAGGTTTGACATGAAAGACATGGGAGAGCTCAGTTACTACCTTGGCCTTCAGGTCAAGCGCAACCGGCAGCAGCGGACTTTGGAGTTGTCGTAGAGCACGTACATGAGCGACATCATCAATCGCTTCAACATGACGGGAGCGTGCAAAGCAACAACACCACAAGAAGTGGGAGCAAAGCTGAGCATGACGCAGACTCTTTGCGGCATGCAAGAAAGCAGCCATATGGAAGTAGTGCCGTACCAAGAAGCCGCTAGAAGCCTCATGTATGCAGCAGTTGGCACGCGCCTCGACATCAGCCAAGCAGTGGGAGTGTTAAGCAAGTTTTGCGCGAATCCGGGCGTGCCACATTGGGAGATGGTCAAGCGCGTGCTGCGCTACCTCAACAGCATTAGCAGCCTTTGCCTCACCTTCAACGGCAACAACAGTCCCATCCTTATCGGCTATAGTGACGTAGATTGGAGAGGTGACCTGGACATAAGGAGGTCAACCAGTGGGTTTGTATTTGTGCTCGGGGGAGGTGCAATCAGTTGGAGAAGCAAGAAGTAAGAGTGTGTTGCCCTCTCCTCCACCGAAGCAGAGTACATCACCCTCAGTGAAGCAGCAAAGGAAGCTGTGTGGCTGTGTGAGCCGCTAGCAAGCCTTGGAAAGCAGTAGAACACAGCCACCACCATCTACTGTGACAAAATGAGCGCCATTGCTCTGACCAAAAACGCCGATTTTCACGTCCGCACCAAGCAAATCGACCTGCGGTACCACTTCATCCGCCAGCTGATGGCAAAGCAGGTGGTGCAGATCAAGTTCTGTCCTTCAAGCATGATGCTGGCAGACTTCTTGACCAAGCCGTTGGCAGCGCACCGCTTTCAGCAGCTGAGGGAACAGTGCGGACTTGTGTGATTGTTAGTGTCGCAAAGTGGGAGAATGATGGATGAGAGTGCCATAAAGTGACAAGAATAGGTTGCTCGATAGAAATCGTCTGCCATGACAGATGCATAGAGGATAATTCAGAGGTTCCAATGCACTTTACGGAACTCGATACGGAGTCCGTTTGAGTGAGATATGGATGTCCAAAGTTTGGAGATCATGGATCGGGTTCAAGTGACGTTCTGAGCACTTTGAGCTCAAAAGGCGGCAGGATTATTGGCCAGGACGGCTGAGAGCAGCCTTCAAGGAAAAAAGACGGCTGGAAGATCTCCAAGAGTCTTCAAAGAAGGTGCAGATCACGATTGTTGGTCGTCCAAGTGGTGTGAGACATAATTCTCTTGTGTGACAAGGTGACTGCCGCTCATCCCGCTAGGCTAGGAGAGTGTGCTAGAGGGTAGACTTTGACAGAGTGTATCTCAGTGTTCCATAGACCAAATGAGGAATTTAAGGGCTTGTTAGAAAAACGTGACCATTTAATTTATCACTCAATTGTTGATTGAGACATTTGCATTATCTGCATCCTACAAATCCCTCTCACGAACCGTTCGTCCTGTCTAAGCGGCTTTTGGTGAGCCTGATCACCTCCTTGAGGGCTGCCCCAGTTTCCACCAATGTGTGCATGAATGAGTTTGCGTGTGTGCTCATTTGCACGTGCTTACACACCAAATTCTCTCCCTTTCCATATCTCGTAGCACCCTATTCACATGCAAATATGAATGTTTATGATCAAGCCTGTAAAAACTTGAAGCTAGTTCCAGAATATACTTGAATATACTTGAAACTTCATAGCAGACATGCAATGATGACACAAGCTTATATAAGGTAGGTAGTTTGGTAGCAGGAAACAAGAAGAGCACGCCCAATGTCGGGGGTAGCAAAGGCCCACTAATCACAAAGATGTTGGATATGGGGTGCCAAAAAAGTGACCAAAGTGGGTTACTCGATAAAAATCATCAGGTCACAAAAGTGAATAGAGGATGTTTTGCTGGTTCTGTAGCACTTTACGGAACTCGATTCGGAGTCCGTTTGAGGGAGATATGGATTTTCAAGGTTTTGTGGCAATGGGTCCGGTTCAAGTGATGGCTCCTGCACTACCAGCACCAATGACGGCCACAATTATTGGCCAAGGAGGTTTGGAGCGGCCTCCAGGGTAGAAAGGCGGCAGGAGGACCTTCAGGGAGCTTCAAGGAAGGTCCGCTACAAGATAATTGGTTGTGCACATGGCAGGGATGGTAATTCTCTTGTGTGAGAGTGTGACTGCCGCTCATCCCGCTAGGCTAGGAGTGTGCTAGGAGGTGAACTTTGATAGAGTGGTTCTTCAAGCTCCATGTTCCAAATGAGGCGTACTTAGGCTTGTGAGAAAGCTGTGCTAATTTACTTTCTCACTCAAGAGTTGATTTAGACATTTGCGTTCTCTGCAGACCTACATTCCCTTCCGTAATTTATGTCTGTGCAACCTGCAACTCCCTTTCGTAAACAGTTGGTCCTGCCTAGGCGGCTCTTAGTGAGCCTGATCACCTCCCTGAGGTCTGCCAAGTTTCATCAGTGGTATCAGAGCTAGAACAAGGATTTTTCTCATCCTTGAGGCATTCCTTGCACCGTGTTGTGTGAGAGAGCCGTTTGTGGCCTGAACGTTGCACTACCATGGCGACATCCGCTTCCGTGGTGGCCGGCGTCAACATCTCCAAGTTCGAAGGCAAGAACTTCTTTAACTGGAGCAACAACATGAAGATGGTGCCGATGGATAAGGGTCTCTGGAGCCAGGTGGATGAGAAGCAGAAGGAACCAGAAGAAAGCTCCCTATCCCCTGTCGAGGCCCGTACCTACCGCGAGAAGCGTGACCGCGCCCTCGCAACCATCTACCTCCACATCGCCAAACGGCAGCAAATCCTTGTCCGTGGCATCCTCACGCCAAAGGAGGTTTGGAAATTGCTTGAGTCTACTTATGCTTCCATGTCAATCCTCATGAATATGCAGCTGCGTTGTTGATTTCACACTGTGAAGATGGATGAATCCGGATCCATGATTGACTACATCAACATGGTGAAGTCTCTCTCTGACCAACTTGCTGCAATTGAGGACCCTGTCAAGGAACGTGTGCTCATACTAACCATCCTCTCTGGTCTTCTTAGCAGCTATACTCCTCTCATTGTTGCCCTGGACCAGTGTGGCGACAAGCTCTCCCTCAATGATGTGGAGTAGAGCCTGCTGTTTGAGGAGGAGCGGCGCAAGGGAGATGAGGGCGGAAGCGGACTGGACGTTGCTCTCATCACCACCTCTGGTCATGGCGGTGGTGCTGCACCACCTAGGGGCAATGGTGGACGAGGGAAGAAGAAGGAGAATTGCTACTACTGCAAGAAGCCGGGCCATTGGGCACACAAAGGCCGGAAGAAGAAGGCGGACCTTGTTGCTTGAGTGGGAGCGGGAAAACAGTCTGACGCTTCCGCAAACGCCGCACATTGGGAGAGTGGATTCGTGACAACCATCCGGGTCCTGCACGTCTCCGACAACACCGCCCTGTTCTGGATCATCGACTCGGGAGCCACACGTCACATGACGTGTCGCCGGGAGTGGTTCGTCGTCTACACCGTCATCGAGCCTTGTCGGGTGTACATGGGGGACAACCATGTGCAAATGGTGGTTGGGGAGGGTGAGATTGTGTTTTGTGCTTCCGCTGAGGGTAAGCAGGTGAAACGTCATGTGAAGGGGGTGCTCCATGTTCCAGGGCTCGCAGGTAACCTCCTCTCTGTCTCATCTCTCATCTCCGAAGGCATGCAGGTTTGCTTTGAGAATGGTGGCTGCACCATCTCTGCCCGTGCAGGCCGTGTGCTTGCAAAAGCAAACAAGGAGGACGGTCTTTACCGCCTCTACGTGGCGTCGGAGAAGGAAGCCGACTCAGCGNGAGGGTAAGCAGGTGAAACGTCATGTGAAGGGGGTGCTCCATGTTCCAGGGCTCGCAGGTAACCTCCTCTCTGTCTCATCTCTCATCTCCGAAGGCATGCAGGTTTGCTTTGAGAATGGTGGCTGCACCATCTCTGCCCGTGCAGGCCGTGTGCTTGCAAAAGCAAACAAGGAGGACGGTCTTTACCGCCTCTACGTGGCGTCGGAGAAGGAAGCCGACTCAACGTTGGCGGCGAGAGAGGGCAAACACGACATCGGCCTGTTGCACTGCCGGCTCGGTCACCTCGGCTTTGGCGCCATCATTTCCATGCAGCAGATGGTCCATGGCCTGGAGCTCAAGGGGGTGGAGCAGCCAGGTTTATCGGCTTGTGAGAGCTGCATTGAAGGAAAGCAAGCCCGCACTCCTTTGATGGTGGAAGGGAAGAGACGGCTGAGCTTCTCTTACCTGTTCACTCTGATTTGTGCGGTCCCATGCCATCACAGTCCTTGTCCGGCAAGTTGTACTTTGTCACGTTCATTGATGACAAGTCGAGGAAGACGTGGGTGTCCTTGGCTGGAAAGGATGAGTGCTTTGATGCTTTCAAGGTGTGAATTGCTGCTGCACAGAATGAGAGTGGCAGGCGGTTGAAGGTGCTTCGCACCGGAGGAGAGTACCTCTCCAACGACTTCCGCACTTACCTCAAGCGTCGCGGGATCAAGCACGAGGTCACTTCACCTCGAACACCGCAGCTGAACGGCGTGGCTGAATGTGTGAACCGCACACTCATGGAGCGTGTTCGCAGCATGCTCCAAGACGCGGAGCTCCCACCAACCTTCTGGGTGGAAGCGGTCAATACTGCCGTGTACCTGAAAAACCGGAGTCCCACGCGCGCCGTGCCGCTGATGACACCGGAGGAGGCATGGACGGGACGCAAGCCAACAGTGACGCACCTGAAAGTCTTCGGGTGTGGCGCATTCGTGCACGTGCCAACCGGCAGCCATAACAAGCAGGATGCAAAGTCGGTGAAGGCCGCCTTCCTCGGCTACGGCACCATGGGATACCACCTTTACAACTTTGCTGCTCGCAAGAACATCCGCAGCTGTGACGTCGTCTTTCATGAGGACTTGAAGGGCTGGACTCGGAGCCCTATGTCAGCAGTTCCGTTTGCTCCCGCACTTGTACCTGAAGTGGGAGAAGAACCGATAGCAGAAGATGGCGGTGACAGTGGAAACGACAAGGAGGTGGAGGGAGCTGAGAAGGAGAAGGAGCTGGCAGCGGAATCTGATGAGGAAGAGCAGCAAAGCAATGCAGAGCAGCTGCCACGACAGTTCGCATGCCTCAACAAAGGTGCAAAGGATAGTGGGGAGCCGCTCAGGCGATCCGAGCGCCTTGCAAACAAACAGAGGCCGCTGGAGGAGCTGATGAACTTGTGCACCATTCCACCACCAACAGAGTCGTCCGATCTCGAGCTTCTCTTCCTCACAGTCACCGATGACCCAGATACATTTGCTGAAGCCATGCATAGCGTTGAGGCGGTAGATTGGCGTGGCGCAGCAGATGAGGAGTATGATGCGCTCATGAACAACGGCACCTGGACTCTCGAGTAGGCTCTACACGGCAGCCGGGTGATCGGATGCCGGTGGATCTTCAGGCGCAAGCGTGGTGCGGATGGTAAGATTCTCAGGTACAAAGCATGGCTGGTTGCAAAGGGATATGCGCAGATGGAGGGTGTGGATTACAATGAGACATTTGCACCTGTCGCTAAGTTCCCATCCATCTGAGCTATCCTTGCTCTTGCTGCTGCTATGGACTGGGAGGTGCACCAAATGGATGTGACGTGTGCATTTCTGAATGGTGACCTTGAGGAGGATGTGTACATGGAGCAGCCGGAGGGGTATGTCGTGGAAGGGAAGGAAGGTTTGGTGTGCAAGCTTGTGAAGGCCCTCTACGGCCTGAAGCAAGCCCCGCAAGCATGGTACCACAAGATGGATGAGCAGCTAGCTAGCCTTGGCCTTGTGCGTAGTGAAGCAGACCATGTTGTCTATGGGCACACACAAGAGGCAAACCAAATCATCATCTTACTCTATGTTGATGATCTGCTCATTGCATCTGACTCCAAGTCTCTTTTGGACGATGTGAAGCAGTCCCTTGCTGCCAGGTTTGACATGAAAGACATGGGAGAGCTCAGTTACTACCTTGCCCTTCAGGTCAAGCACGACCGGCAGCAGCAGACTTTGGAGTTGTCGCAGAGCACGTACATAAGCGACATCGTCGAATGCTTCAACATGGTAGGAGCGTGCAAAGCAGCGACATAACTCAAAGTGGGAGCGAAGCTGAGCATGACAGACTCCTCGCGGCATGCAAGAGAGCAGCTGCATGGAAGCAGTGCCATACGAAGCAGCAGTTTGGAGCCTCATGTACGCTACAGTTGGCACGCGCCTCGACATCAGCCAAGCAGTGGCAGTGCTCAGCAAGTTTTGCGTGAATCCGGGCATGCCACATTGGGAGGCGGTTAATCGCGTGCTGCGCTACCTTGACAGTAGCAGCAGCCTTTGCCTCACCTTCAACGGAAACAACCCCATCCTCATTGGCTACAGTGACGCAGATTGGGGAGGTGACCTGGACACTAGGAGGTCGACCAGTGGGTTCGTGTTTGTACTTGGGGGAGGTGCAATCAGTTGGAGGAGCAAGAAGCAAGAGTGCGTCGCCCTCTCCTCCACTGAAGCTGAGTACATCGCCTTGAGTGAGGCAGCAAAGGAAGCCGTGTGGCTGCGTGAGCTCCTGGCAAGCCTTGGACAGCAGCAAACCACAGCAATTACAATCTACTGTGAGAACATGAGCGCCATTGCTCTGACAAAGAACGCAGAGTTTCACGCCCGCACCAAGCACATTGACTTGCGATATCACTTCATCCGCGAACTCGTGGCAAAGAAGGTGGTGCAGATCAAGTTCTGCCCTTCAAGCATGATGCTGGCAGATTTCCTAACCAAGCCGCTGGCAGAACACCACTTTCAGCAGCTGAGGGGACAGTGTGGACTTGTGTGATTTCTATTCTCGGGAATTCTTGGGAGAATGTTGGATATGGGGTGCCAAAAGGGTGACCAAAGTGGGTTGCTCGACAAAAATCATCAGATCACAAAAGTGAGCAGAGGATGTTTTGCTGGTTCTGTAGCACTTTACGGAACTCAATTCGGAGTCCGTTTGAGGAAGATATGGATTTTCAAGGTTTGGTGGCGATGGGTCCGGTTCAAGTGATGCCTCCTGCACTGCCAGCACCAATGACGGCCACAATTATTGGCCAAGGAGGTTTGGAGCGGCCTTCAGGGTAGAAAGGCGGCAGGAGGACCTTCAGGGAGCTTCAAGGAAGGTCCACACCAAGATTATTGGTTGTGCACATGGCAGGGATGGTAATTCTCTTGTGTGAGAGTGTGACTCCCGCTCATCCCGCTAGGCTAGGAGTGTGCTAGGAGGTGAACTTTGACAGACTGGTTCTTCCAGCTCCATGTGCCAAATGAGGCGTAATTAGGCTTGTTAGAAAGCTGTGCTAATGTACTTTCTCACTCAAGAGTCGATTCAGACATCCGCATTCTTTGCAGACCTACATTTGCTTCCGTAATGTTTGTCTGTGCAACCGGCAACTCCCTCTCACAAACAGTTGGTCCTGCCTAGGCGGCTCTTAGTGAGCCTGATCACCTGAGGGCTGCCAAGTTTCCATCAAAGGATACATGCACTAAGCAGATAGGTCTTAGCCTGGGGTCAATGCCACTCATATGAATTTTTACCAGATTTGGAGAGCCTTTTTTGAAAGGGGAGGAGGGGACCATCCACCACCAGAATCAGGTACGCAAACGGTTTTGCCCACAATGAGCCACTGTGATGCGCATCGGAATCCGTGGTTAAGGCTCGCCATCCGCCCTAATGAGCCAGAGAAGTTGGTAAGGAGACTGACGCAAGTGTCTCCACAAACCACTCTGCGCGGTGTGCTCCCAGTTGTGCAAAGTGGGGATGACATTACGTTTGCCGAAACACACACCTGGAACAATGCACAAACCCATAGGGGAGAGATCGTTTTACATCCGGTACTATTTCTTGGAGACATCCCAGTCATGAGCTATGTTGTTGAACACAGTGACTTATGTCTTTGGGCCATTTTATTCCGGCATCTCATCTGGTCACGTCCAGGACCAAAATCCCATACTTAGTTCAGCACTTCTCTGGGCCCCGGGGATCGGGGAAAGGGTTTGGGGGGGGTGGGGGGGTTGAAGAGGGGGATTTGGGAACATGACAGCCCAAATAATTGGAGCCACAAAAGGGGGGAAGAGAAGCCACATGAGCAGCTGAAGCAGAAGCAGATTCATCAGCAGATCTAGCAGCCAAATCAGTAATGCTAGATGAGCAGCACCACTAGTAGCAAAAGCAGTACCGGTTCCACCAGCTGCCATAAAAGCAGCCACAATTTTCCTCCACACTTGCAAGTGAAAGGTTGGCGGGCGTTCAAGGATGGTGAACTTGATCTCATGGAGACAATGTTATTGGGTATGTATGGTGCATTCTAGCCACCTAGTTTCTACATGTATGAGAGGTAGAGGTTTTTAGATGGTCCAGATCGGGCACTTGGTGGTCTGTGCCAGTGCCCCCGGAGACCCCATGATGATTAGGAACTTACTGGAACTGGAAGATTGTGAATTCTCTTTGTGGTTTAGACCTGGGTACATCGTGGTTTGTACCAGTACCTTGGAAGACCCAACACTGATTAATGTAGTCTGCGTTGACTTCTGTTAGGTATATGAAGCTTGCACGTGGCTGAGACCCGGAAGTCCCGTGACAAATTTTGTCATCTTGGGAAGCCTAAACTTTGCCTACCTTGGCTTACCGATGATGCTAGTACATCACCGTAAGGTCCGGATGTGTTTTGGTTAGATCAACATTTTTTTTTGTCTGTCAAGACCCGTGCACACGGTGGACTGTTCCAGTGTTTGGGAGACCTCTCTCTCTCGCGTGGTTTCATGTTCCATGACGTCAACATTTTCCATTTGTACCTTTTGCTACAATGGGGATGATGCAGCGTGGTGAACTAGACGGCAGTCCCCAATGCATAAGCTCTTGGTATGGCTCATTGTCCTTTCTCCTTGTTCTTAATGCGCTTCAGACTTAGCCAAATTTGGCTTTCCGTCTATCTCTCACATCAACAGCTCATGGTCATTTAGCATGGGCCTGCATGCCCTAAATAGCTCTATCATTATAGATCAAATCCCTTCTCTCAAGCATGATGCTTGTAGACTTATTAGCTAAGCCAGTGACGCTATTCGCAAATTTTCATGTCAGGTCTGACGTTTGCATGAATTGGCCTTTTGTGTAGCCCACCTGCCCCATTTTCTTTGTGGCTCCCATACTTACGGCTCCAGGCTACTTGCAAACAGAAATCCAACGCAAAACTCGCTTCTTTATTCACGGCTATCGATCGCAAGGGTGGCAGTTACCGTGAGCCGGTTCAAAATGTTTTGACAAGACATAGTTTTGAGGCGACTGAGGAAGGCATTTTGTAAATTCTTCCCTTGGAAACTAACTAACTACTCAAGGAGTTTCCTAAAGGAAAAGATGTCAAACTGAAAGAGGTGAAACTAGATCTGTAAGAAATTCATTATGAAATAGATTTGCGTAGTGTAACTTAAGTTTTTGTAAGGTGTTGAATGCATTCTGAGATGAATTCCTTCTCAAGGAAACCTTTACAAGGAAATTCACTCTACATGATTTCATCAAAATGTATTTTTTCACACTTTAACTTATGATGATTTGCCTTGTAAGATGTAAGTGATTGAAAAAAGGGAATTGGTTTGGGGCTTTTATTTGCATATTCATTTTTGAATGGAATGAAGAAGCAATGAAAAATCCGTCCACCAATTTGAAAATGGCCAATGTTCAAGAAAGAAAATTTCTTAACACAAAACAAAGAATCATCTCATTTCTGATTTTGACGTGAAACGTTTTTTGTAATGAATTTATACTAAGTCGATTGATTGATTTTTGATTGTGTTAAATGGAGGAATCATCCTAAATTTTTGAAAACAGATTTTTAAATCACAATAGATTCTCATTAGAAGTCTCATTTAATGATACTTTAATCTTTTTTTCATGTCAACTATCGTTGTACTCAAAATACAGTTGTGTTTTATTTTCTTCAAATATTTTGAAATATAAAAAAACTTGTATCCAAATCATCATCATGGTTTACGCTGAACCATGAAGCAGTTTGTGGTGGATCTACCAAACCCCAGGATGCATGAAAGATGTTTTACAATTGATCATGAAAATATGAAAGCTAAAAATATTGACAAGTGAATGGCTCTAAAATTGTGTACAGGTGCATCTGATGTAATGAAAGAGATTAGAACACAATGTATCAATGAAAATCTCCATGTAGTCCAAGAGTTCATCGTCAGATAAAGTACTATCATAGATTGCAAAAAACAAGAGAAGAATTGTCATATATACATCAAACAAAACATCCATGTGGATGGAAAATCATTTTTAAATAACGAGTGTGTAGTCATTAAAACTATTTGACCATGAATTTTTTGAAGAGCTAGTTTGAACTCTCTTTGTCCTGGTTCATACATTTGTTTCTCACAAAACACCTTGAGAAGGAAGTTTGAGAAAGAAGAATGTTCGGTTCAAAAATTATGTCGTATGAAAAACATTTGTCCTGGCGTGCGGCAACGTCAGCCCTTGCTATCAAGAGCCGCAAATTTGGAAGCGACTTTCACGTTGGATTTCTCTTTGCAAGGACACCAGAGCGGTAAATACACAATATGTGGGTCAAACGTGGCATGCGGGCTACACGAATGGCCAATTTATACCAAAATCGGGCCCTACATGAAAACGATCTTGACACTATCACTTTCAAAATATGGAGGACTGTGCAGACTTGAGTCTTGTCTTTCTCGAAAAATACAAGTGAAAAATGTGAAGGTGACACGTGCAAAAACATATGTTCCATGAGAAAAAAAACCTGATATAAATATTTCATACAATTTGCTTCACAGGCTCCATAGCAATTTACGATAATCAATCCAAAGTTACTTTTAGCAAGATATGGTTCTTCTTAACGAAAAAACAAAGAGACCTACGACTCTAAAAAAAACCAGCAAACTGTAGGTATAGCCAATGAAAACCCAATGTATGGTTCTGGAGCCCAAACAATTAATGGCAATATGGCATTGTTTGGCCTCTGGCTCTTCCATCAAGAGATATATTTTTTCTTTAAAAGTAATTTCTTAATGGTCTTTTTGGAAAACCATATTTTATGGGGCAGACTTTTGCAAGGCAACAACCTGACCTAAAGCGACGACATTCAGCAATGTCGACGACGGGTATTTCTGGCAAGCTCCCGTTTTCAAAACCTACATCCAAAATACATGACTGCCGGCAATGAGGGCCCGTTTCAATCGCCGATCCATCTGGTCAGTAGATTAACCTGATCTGACATGATAGTATCACGCCTTAGGCCGCCCTAACAGCAACCTTTCAAATGGCTTGGAAATCAAGAAGATAAGTTTTTTATGGTATATCTTCAGATTGGGTTCACACAAGATTGTTACCATCAATCATGCAAGACAAAAGAAATCCCAAGTCCAAACCATCGTCCGCATTGCAACGTTACCAATGCCAGTCATGCCAAAACAAATGTTTCAACATTTGCTCAGGCGATGACAGCTTGGATCATCTGGGCGTCCAAGCAACCTGTCCAGCCGTTCAAGTCGGCATAAATCTTTGACCATCGCAGCCAGGTTTGCGTCTCTGGTAAGCCAGGAACCGGTAGTTTCTGATTTTTTAAGTGTGGAGGATCACGACATCTTGTAGGAGGAAAGAGCCTAAACCAGGATTATTTTGTCAATTTATCCTCTTTTACCACATGCCCCTTGTTACGCGACAAGGGAAGCGGGCAAGACATTTTGGTGGTGTTTCACCCCTGGCTCTACCAAAGAAAAATGCTACACAAGGCTTCAGCTTAAGGTAGTCACGTCGTCAAAACTTGCATACCCCACCAAGCCCAGATGTCTCTGGAAATGCTACTGTTGTTACGTGTTCTATGGTGGGATGCAGAGGCATAGTCTTTCTTAAGCTCGGATATCATGAGGGAATGGACAAACTTCATATGTGATTTTGTGTGTGCTAATATATGTTGTTCGATGGCAATGAGAGACAGGAAAGCAGTGCTTCATACTATGAGAACTGAAAATACAACACGAGAAAGTCAAGCGGATATTTTGTGCTCTGACCAACAAGCATAACTGGTACTACAGGATGCATCTGCTGCGTCTGGAGAGAAAAAAAAAAGGAGCACACATCAAAAGCAAACCAGCAACTTGGTAGACCCCGATAACCGCGAGCATCGCTTGGCTGTGTGAACAAAAAGCCAGAAGAAACATTTGATTCTTAAATGAAAGCTCTACATATGAAAACAAAAAACGAGCAAATGAATCGTTGTGGAGAAAATGGAACGGAGATAAACAAAACTATCATGGGCACACTAAAAGGTGCGAGTTTGACCTCAGACTGTCAAAGCTACTCAACACTATTCGCAAATACTCTGTGGAGATTGTGTAGGATCACTCGAGAATGGCAAAAGGTCCAGAGGTCACAGAGATTTTCACAAGAGCTTCTTGCACGTGCATTGGGATCTGGACCCGTGCCATCCATGACTAACGACATGCAGAGGCATAGCCAGGTAGCAAATGATCATCGTAGTGCTGTGAACAAAAGTACGAACGACTTTGTGTGTGTGTGTGTGTGTGTGTGTGTGTGTGGGTGTGTGTGCGTGCATGTGGTTGTGTGGAGTGGGGGGGGGGGGGGGGGGGGGGG
>SZWC01004513.1:48760-58888 GCA_023375785.1 Penium margaritaceum | reverse complement strand
CCCCCCCTTCCTGCTGACCAATGTGGCCACGCCACTTTTGGAGGGGGAACTCGCACTTTCTTTCTTCCCTAGCGCGACCACGACATAGTCGCTAAGGTTGCTTGGGGGTGGTGCGACATAGTCCCTGTCCATGGTTGCTTGTGCTGCTAGAGGTCTGTCACTGACAATGTGTGTTGTCTGCTATGTTTGAAAGAAAATTTGCCTAACTCCAGTAAGGTTGTTAACCGAGGTTTTTCGAATTAAACTCGACTCAAACTCGGAAAACTCGCGAGTTCGAGTTCAAACTCAAACTCGAGTCGCGTTTTCCGAGTCCGACTCGACTCGGCTCGGACTGGCAGAGCCGGACTCGAACTCAGACTCGGACTCAGACGGCATTCCGAGATTTCCGAGTCCGAGTTCTGAACTTGAACTCCAACCGCCATGTGGGCGATTTGAGTCCAAATTCGAGTTCAAGCTGGGTCAATGCGCTTCGAGTCCGAGTTCAAACTCGGACTCGCCGAACCCGAGTCGAGTTCAACTCGACCCGGGCCTCGAGAGGGTAACTCGGACTCTAACTCTGACTCACTGAATTGAGCTCGACCCGAACTCATGAGTTTGAGTTCGGACTCAAAGCTTAAGTTCGAGTGGAGTTCGGGTAGAAAACTGAACCCGAGTTCACTGTCAACAACCTTAAACTCAAGTGCTGCAAGTGAGAGTACAATCAGCCAAACTGCTCGGGAAGTTTAATCCCCCAGCACCTCCCAGCGTGCGCGATAGCATCGCGCCACGATATTATCGCGTGCGTGTGCTAGCGGCGACAAGATCGCACGCTGTGCAATGTTATCGCCGCCAGCGAGCGATAACATTGCACAGCGATGTAATCGCTCGCTCTCGCAATAATCTCGCTTCGCGATGTTATTGCGATATAGAGGGCCTCTCTGATGCCCTTGGTATCGTTATCGTATTGTTATCACGATAGAGAATATTGCAATGTTTACCGCAAAGAAAATTCGCGATAATCACCACTTTTTACAACGATAACATCTCTGCCCAACCCTACCTCCACCCAAGTCACCCCTCCTCTGCACAGGCCTTTCCCCCATCAAAATCCCTCCGCCCCCCCCCCCCGCATCCTGCTGCTCAAGCGACGCATTCCCACTGCGGCTTGCCTGGGCCGCACCACCCATGGGCCATTTACCAACACATCCATCTCCTCCATCAAGTTGCTGTCTCCTCCAGATAGACGTATCCCCATCGCCTCAAACAGCGCAAACCGTACAGCCTGCTCCTCCATCACCATGTCATACCATACATGCCATGCAAATATCTCCTCGTCCGCGGCCCAAAAGTTGCGTGCAATGCTACTCTTCCTGTACCACACGAATCTCTCCTGCCATGACTCTCCCACCCCATATGGCATGCGAGACACATCCAACGTGGCTCCCTCAAGGAGTCCATAGAACCGAGACTCATTCAATAGAGGATCCCATCCCAGATCAGTCACACTACTCACTCCATGCTCCAACCACTCAGCAGCCATGAACTCAAACTCATGTAACCCCTCGTCGTCACCTACCAGCCTCCTTCCATGCCCTCCCTCTTCCCCCTCTGCATCCAACTCAACATCCATGTCATCATCATTGTCACCCATGCCTCCTTCCTCCTATGATGGCGGCACAATCTCATCCTCCTCACGCTCATAATCCCTTTCCTCCCCCTCTTCCTCCACAGCTTGGCCAATCCTCTTCTGTGCACCCAAATACGCCCCTTGTTGCTGCTCCCTCACCACATGCGTCTCCGCACCACCCAGCCCCGGCGCCTCCTCTTGAGTCTCCTGTCCGCCAACTCTCCAGCGCGCTCAGTAGCTGTTGCTCTGCGCTCAGCTGCCGTGTGCTCTGCTGTCGCACGCTCTGTTGCTAATACCGCGCGCTCCGCTCAGCTGCCGCGCGTTCTACTGTTGCTCGCTCTGCCGCTGCTTGCTCTGCTAGTGCTTGGTTTGCTGTTGCTTGTCGTGCTGCTGCTCGCTCTGCTCCTGCTCCTTCAGTTGCTGCTCTCTGTGATGCTGCACTCTCAGCTGCTGCGCAATCGACTACCGTCTGCCTCGCTAGTTTGCTCCACTGCGTGCTCTGCTGCTGCACGCTTTGCACGCGAGATCAAGAACCATCAAGGCGATGATACTGCTGATGTTGACTCTCCAACTACTGGTGTTTCTGCCCTGTTGCCCTCCGCGCACTGGATCCCCTACTGGATGAGGAATTGCTGCCACGTCGAAAAGTTTGCTTTGAGGTCGATCACTGTGCCCTTCACCCCATTCCTCTTAGCCATGGCAGATTGTGCCATTGTCACTGCAGCGGATGGAAGCATCGCAAGAGACGTGGCCTCACTTGCTACTGCGATTGTAGCAGATGTTGCAACACGACGTCCCCCCCACCAGCTGGACTATTTAGACTTAAAGAGTTGATTTGGGGTATTATCACTTCCATCTCACTTGTGTGCTGCTGGTTGCGCGGCCCCAAAGCATTTCGGCAGCAATTACCCGGCCCGAGAGGGCGAGTTTAAAAACGTGGTGCTAACACTGTACGAGAAAAAAATCGGCAGAGACATGCTGGCCCTAGTAGGGAGAAAAGAGATTCATGGGTGCCTAGGATCCTGTACGCCCCCACCAACCACCCTCCCAACCAACGAGCCCCCCGGGCCGCCTGTTCTCACTTGAAACTGCATGTAGAATTTCCTCTCACGTTGAGAGAGGTGGCCACTGCTCCAAGGGACTTCAACCTTTTCGCAAAAAAGGCAAAAGGTGAGAAAGCTCGTTTCATACAGAATGGAGAGCGCAAAGGGCTCTCACATAACATGTCCTTGCTCCAGTCGTTATCACTCAATATCGACTCGGTATCGAGTCGACATTGAGTGGTATCGGCTTGATATCGAGTCGATATCGAGCCGATATCGAGTCGATTGCAACTGAAAGTCATTACATAGGAGGGACAAAGAAACAAAAAAAAATGATCGTACCTGGATATTGTCGATATCGGGGTCGTGGGGGAGGAGGGGGGGGGGGGGGGGGGGGGGGGGGGGGGGGGAGGGCAACTACCCCAAATGGAAGTATCGATATCAAGTATTGATATCAATGTCAAGTGTTGATATCGATATTAAGCATTGATATCGAGGTCGATATCGATATTGGAAGGCCATTTGATACTAAAAAACCCCACCCTACTTACAAGTACTTCATATTTGTGAGGGCACCAATGGAAGCTGGAATGCTGCCTGTCAGTTGATTGCTAGACAAATCACTGCATCTCAAACAGTGTTTGTGAGAAACACATGGATGCGTAAAAAGCATTGCTTTCAATCAACTCAAACCACGAGCGAATGCAGCCGACCTGGACAGAACTTGGGGCCGTGTTATATAGCCCATAGAATACGGGTCCCAAGATGGTCTACAAGACACCACCCCCCCCCCCCCCCCCCCCCCCAAAGATAAAAGGATGACCGGAAGGCAGACACAGGAAAGACACGTTGAGGCAGATATAGGCAAGGCATGGTTGCAAGACATAGTTGACATGTTAATCACTTTACACACTTTTCTTGCTCTTGTGTTATCGTAATATTCGAGGCCTTCCAGGTCAATCCACAACAATGAGACATGGAGTAAGTCACATAGAGAGATGATCCAAGCAAACAATATCATTGCCAGCAAGTGGAAAAGTACGGGTACGGCCCAACTCCTTAAAAAACCTTTTTTTTCCACTAACCAGTTTCTAGTAGCAACAGAGTGGAAGCATCCCATGTCCAGTCAATATCAGTTAGGGTGGGAAATTTTTTTTTATCCAACCAACATCAATGTTGATATTGACCCTCAACATCAGTACCAATCAAGGCTGTTAGACCGGATCGGAATCCGATTATCCGAATCCGATCTGAAACTATCCAAATCCGAACTGAATTCAATCTGAAAGATCGGATGCAGATCCGATCTGATCCGCTCTTAACATGACATAAACCGGAACCAATCCGATTCGAAGTTTGAACTACGGATCAGATCGGTTTTGGGGTTCATTAGTTCGGATTACATCGAATTTTTGCTTTTTAGATCGGATTGTCTTTGGACTTGTGCGGGTTCGATCGGTTTTCACGTTTTACTTTGGATTGCAGTTGTTAGGATCGGATTCCAGTGGTTTAGATCGGATTCAGATCGGATTCAGTTCGGATTCAGACAGATTTCTGCATATTTGACCAAGTATGTAAATTTTTGTGCACTAAGTTCCACTAAGTCTGATTCAGGGAGAGAGGGGAACACGAGGGAGGGGGGAGGAGATAACTTTGTCTGACTGTGGCCCAGTGGTCTTCAGAGGAACCATTTAACCATGAGAAGCTCAGTTCAGCTCTCCCTGACTACAATAACAGCTCTTCTGTGATTGCAGTCATATATGCAATCTAACATGTCAGCAACATGGATTGCAAGAATCTGCCTAGGTGGCAGATTACAGATTGCTGCAGTGTGCCTAGGTAGCAGATCAGTCTCCTCTCTGTCATGAGTAAATTAGCCCACTTGGTCTCATTCATCAATCACTCATTCAAAAGTTCAACCTTCTTTCAAACATGGTACCAGATAGGGCTGGTAGTTTGATTTCAATTCGATTAAATCAAATCAAAGATCGTGCAAATCGCCCATTTTGGTTTTTTTTAATCAATCAAAGATCGTGCATTTGATCACGGATCAAATTGCTCAAGGTGCCTCTCCCCCCAAATCATAATCAGATCGCAGATCATGTCTGAAATGGATTTAATCGTCATCTTGGAGTTTTTCCTCCTTGGGATGTCCATATCTGTGTTTTGAGGAGTTTGATTTCGATTACACAAGTCGGATTAATCGTTTTCCACACATCAAAATGATTGTTTTTTCGGACTCATGGGGAATTGAAATCGAATCGCTGATTACATTGATGCCTTTGATCTGGTCGAGTGCGATCCAAATCGAGGTACGATTAGTTGAAATTCCGATGCAATCCGATTTTCTGGCTCAAATTGAAAAATTGAACTACCAGCCCTAGTACCAGAGCACAAACACTGATCTGAGTGCCGCCTTAGCAATTTATGTGTTGCCTCCCTCATCAAGGCAAGGGTTTCTTCACCCTTGCCTCCATCACAAGGAGTCCTCCCTACGTTTCATCATGTGTGGTATTCTGCTTGCCACCAAACTCGGATTCCTCTCTGTCCTTCACATCTCCCTCAACACCGCCATGGAGCTACCTTGCATTCTCTCAAGGATGCAGACAGCACCACTCCTCTCCAGTCCCTTGTTCCTATTTTCGGTGCCTCTACGGACATAGTTGTTGAATGCCGCGCTTGTGCAACCCTTGCCTCCCGAGCCTCCATTCATGTTCAGGTCACTGGCCTCCACCTTCCTTCACTTTGCACCAACCTCCTCTCAGCTCCGAAGCTACAACAAGGAGTGCACGTCTATTTTCCTGCGTTTGGCACGCAAGCCCATCTCTCAACCTCAACTGGCCATCATCTTGCCACCTTTCACTTTCACAACAACCTCTACCGTGTGCCTCGCATCACGCTTCCTTCTTCATATGCACTCACAACAACCACCACCGCTTGTCCGCAATCTCTCCCACCCTCTCATCCGCCATCATCATCATCTCTGTCACCCCAATTTCACCCCTTTCGAGAAGCTATTCTCTCATGACATGGTCCTTGCACTTCCGCAGCTTCCTCCCCACCCACCTCTGTCTGCACCACCTTGTACCTGTTGCGTTCAAGGCAAACTTCATGCGACTTCTCACCCTCCCAAGTCCTCTCGTGCTCCTAGGTCTCTCGACATTGTTCACCTTGATCTTGTCGGTCCTATTCACCCCGTGTCCCGCACGAACAACATTCTTTTTCTCACGATTGTCGACAATCACTCTTGGTTTGGCGTGACCATCCCTCTCCGCTTCAAATTTGACACTCACACTGCCTTCATCACTTGGACTAACCAAGCTTTTGCCCGGTTTGGCCGCATCGGCCGTCTACAGTCCGATCGTGGCAGTGAATTTCTGTTCCGTCTTCTGACAGATTATTGCGCCAGCTGCGGCATTGATCACCAAGTGACGGTCTCAAAATCTCCTGAACAAAACGGTGTGGCGGAACATCGTAACCAGACCCTTCTCAACATCGTCCACACCCTTCTTGCCCATTCAGCCGCCCCTCGCGACTACTAAACATACGCTCTCTGTATGCTTCACACGTGCACAATTCTTACCCCTCCCATCTCCTTGCCAACTGCATCCCCGCGGAAGCGTGGACAGGGTCCAAACCCGACGTCTCCAACCTTCGTGTGCGGGGTTCCACGGCTTATGTCTTTCTTAACAAATGAAAACGCTCTCAGCAAAACACATCCAAGATCGATCCTAAAGCTGTTCCTCGCGTCTTTCCTGGCTTTGCGCCACACTCTCCTGGGTATCTTTTTCTTGACTCTACAACCAGCCAAGAAATGTGCAGTGTGGACGTTTGCTTTGACGGAACCCGTCCCTACTTTCTCCACCAACAGTCCCCCTCCGCCTCCTCAACCCTCTCCACTCCTCCTCCCCCCCACCTCCCCCAACACTGCGACGTTCTGAACGCATCCTTGCAAAACATCTACTCCACTCCCATGGGTCTTCCTCTTGTCCCCCTCTACCTCATCTACCTTCAGGGGTTTATCTTGCTCTCGAAGAAGACAGAAAAGAAGAGGTTGTAAACATGCTCTCCACACACACTCTCCTCCCTTGCTGGCTTGCCATGGGTCCTTCGGCATCTGACCCCACGCGCACCAATCTCCCTTGCCTCCCTTGCACTCCAGGCACCAACCAACATGCCATTTTCAGCACCATAGTTCACAAACAGCAATAGATTCCAGTGCCAACCACATTTGAAGAAGCCATGGCTGGTCCACATGCCATGGAGTGGAGAAGAGCAATCGAAAGTGAGCTCCATGCATTTCAAGCGACCAACACCTACATTGATGAGACACATGGTCAAAGTAGAAGTGCTGCAAATGTACATTTGCGGCTCTTCCGCGTGAAAATGTTTCTCGGCAAACCTATCCAGTTCAAAGCGCGCAACATTGCAAAAGGGTACTCTAAAAAAAAAGGCATCGACTTCTTCGAGACCTACTTTCTAACACCCAAGTTAACTACGTTTAGAGCTCTCCTAACGCGAGTGCATCACATCAGTTGGGGAGTGAGGCCCCCCTTCCCCCTCCCACCCCCCCCCCCCCTCTCCCACCCCACAACCATCCCCCCCCCCGCCCCCCTCCCCCTCCCCTCTCCCACCCCACAACCATCCCCCCCCCCTCCCCCCCCCCCCCCCCCTCTCCCACCCCACAACCACCCCCCCCCCTCTGACCACAATCCCCAACCTTTTGGCTACAACCTTCTTCTCCTGCAAATTCTCTGTCGACAACAACTAGACTGAAAAGGTGAGTGCAGGAGCAGGGCTTGCACTGACTGACAAGACTTGTCGGACGGAAAACCATCCCTCAACCCCCCCACCCCCTGCTTCTTTGTCTATTGTTGACTGTCTTCATGTCTCTCGTCCCTTTCAGTTCCCATTTTAGCATCCTACAGGGTGCTTCTTTTAGGCAGCCAGGGCCTTGGAGACGTTCGCCTCGATGCCTCACTATTGCATTCGCTGATTTCAACGGACGGCATGGAGTAGGTGGGTTCGACATCAACAAAAATCCACAAGCGATCGCAATTCTCACTTTGTTTTTGCTCCATATTGATGTCATATCCGGATATCGACGATCGACATTGTCACACTAGCATTGACTAGTGACATTGTTTGACACTCAGTTCATTACCACACGTGGAAAAGTTGATGCAATCACACATCAATACATACAAAACAGAAAGTGCTGCAAATGTGCTATGCCACATGGTCAGCTTAGGTCTGTGGCTACAGAGACCCACAATCACATCCGCATGCCAACACCAAACACTTACATGTAACATAGACTTGTGAGGGCACCAATGGACGCTGGAATGCTGCCAGTCAGTTGATTGTTGAACAATATTCTACATCTCAAACGGTGTTTGTGAGCAACACATGGATGCGTACAAAGCATTGCTTTCAGACAACAAATCAAACCACGAGCAAATGCAACCTAACTCGATAGAACTTAGGGCCGTGTTATACAGGCCAGATAATACGTATCCCAAGATGGTCTAAAAGCACCCCCCCCCCTCCAACAAGAAAGGATGACCGGAAGGCAAACACAGGAAAGGCACATTGAGGCAGACAAAGGCAAGCTATGGTTGCAAGACACAGTTGACTTGTTATTCATTTCACACACTTTTCTTGCTGTCGTGTTGTCGTGGTATTCAAGGCCTTTCAGGTCAACCTATAACATTGAGCGATGGAGTAAGCCACATGGAATGCATCTGATCCGAGCAAACAATATCATTGTCAGCAATTGGAAAAGAACGGGAAACGGGCGGCATTCTACTGCCTCAACCTTAGAAAAAATAAATAAATCCAGTAACCAGTTTCTAGTAGCAACAGGGTGGAAGCATCCCATGTCCAGTCAATATCAGTTAGGATGGGCAAATATATTGTATCCACCAAATATCAACGTCAATATTGACCCTCAATATCAACATAAATATCGATATCCATATCAACAGTTAATATCAATACGATATCGATATTGACTTTTGACCACCCCAAATATCGACCCCCAGATTTCAGATTTGGAGTAATTTGAGGCCCATGTTTCAGGCATTGGAGGAGATTTATGCCATGGTGCAAATTTTAGTCATTTCCCTGTTTCGAAGCCACAAAATTTTGGTGATACAGTTTTCGGTCCGAAAATTTGGTGTTTCCCCCCTAATCTTTTTAAATTCGACTTAAAATTTCTGTTTCCCCTGCATCCAGATCATCAAGACGGCGGTTCTGGAGAACGAGCAGTGCAAGCGCGACAACACGCTGCAGTTCCACACGGAGAAGCTGCGCTTCCCTCTGCCATTCAAGAAGATCCGCGCATCATCGCGTGTGCGCCGCACCACATTCAAGGCCAAGCGCCCCACCACCTTCCTGTGAAACCCGCCATTGCCGTCAATTTCGCTAGACGTCTCGCCTTGACGACTGCCTCTGAGCCGTCTCTTGTGGCCATGGAGCTGCTGGGCAGATGGCTTGGCAGGGCTGGTCTTGTGCTTTTTGAGGTGGAAAAATGGAGTGGATCCATAAATTGGGGAGTTTCGATATGGGTGTATGGTGTAAGCAGCAGTGTTTGTCACAAGCTCAAAAAAAAAAATAAAAAAAAAAAATTCTGGGAGGTGAGCGACGGGAGGTGAACGGGAGGTGAGCGATGGGATGGGAGCAAACGACAAGACTGAGCAACGGGAGATGAGCGACGGAGCGACGGGAGTCGAGTGCCGGGAGGCAAGCGATGGGACAGAACCTCGCGAGTGGAAGCCGCATCGATGGGACATGACGCGGCCTGAAGACCCTGTCTTCTTTTTTTTTTCTCAGAGCCCAGGTGAGGCACCCAAAGTTGGGGGCTTTGGGTGCCCAGTACCCCCCCCCCCCACCCCAATTTCCAACTAAAATTTCAACTTGATTTTGAATGTGGACCGAATGTTCGCTCATCTCCACCATTTTAAAGCCCCAAAAATTCGGCCGAAACCCGTAACCGAACTTTTCGTTTGACCGAAATTTTCATCATAAGGTTTATGCGATATTGGCAAGACTTTTAATATTGGACAGATCTCACCAAGTACTAACCAATATCGACGTTTGTAAGATATCGAAACATCGATATAAAAAACATCAAGATAGTCCCATTGAAATATTGAATATCGCAATATTCCCACCCTAATATCAGTATTGGCATCCATTAGGGCTGGAAAACCGTCGATTTCGGTTTTAACCAAAATCGAAACCGATTTTTTCGGTTCGGTTTCGGTTAAAAAAAAGGAATCCGGTTTTTCCGGTATTTCCTCTGACCGAAACCGAACCAAAACCGGTTAAACCGGTTTTAACCGACGAAACCGGTTTATAACCGGTTTCGGCTCGGTTACATTGCTCTATAGACAATGGGGGGTAGGGTCAGTGACAGGGAGGTAGGAACAGGGGGTTCAGGCAGGGACAAGGGGCAGGGACAGGGGGTTGGGGCAG
>SZWC01004513.1:28391-42764 GCA_023375785.1 Penium margaritaceum | reverse complement strand
AGCAACGGACAGCCGCTGCGCGAACAAGGACACCGCCCGCGCCGACCACCCCGGCTGGTCAGCCTCGCTGCGCCTGCCCCGACCCTTCTCGAGGCACAACGCCGCCAAGCGCCGGATGAAGCGCCAAGAATCCGGGCCAAGACCGCCGAAGGTCTCCCAAGCCACCGTGCGCAGCCGGTACCCCGGCAGCTGCGCAAGGGCGGCCTTATAGTGCTTCTCCTTCGCTACCTCCGCCGCCGAAAGAGCCTGCCCCTCCTCCTTCACCTTGTCCGACTGGGCGTCCACCGTGGTAACGTCCACCACCCACGCCGTGCCCTGGGCCGAGTCGAACACAAGGACATCTGGCCGTAACCCCCCCGGCAGCAAGCCCTCCTGCTCCACCATCGCACGGAGGGAATGCTCACGGCAAATCTCCGCCAACTCGTCCCGAATGGCATGGTGGACGCGAATAATCGGCCCAGACCCTGCACGGCGCGTGACATCCGCCGGAAGGAGCCCATGACCACCATGGATAAAGAGATATCCCAGTGGCAAACCCAGCCAAAGCTGGGCGTGGAGCCGAAAGTCGGCCGGGGCCAAGTAGAGACAATCACGAGGGCCCGCAGGGCTGGCTTGAAGCCAGAGAGCCGCTCCGCGGGACCCCACCGCCTAGCACCTCCGCACCATAGCCTCACACGCCTCCGGGAACAGTGCAGCCCCGACCATCTCCACCTCCTCCAACCACTGCAGACGCTTGAAATGGAAGAACGACGGGCTGAGCTGCTGGTACAACCCCCGACCAGCACACTGGAGAAGGACCTCAAGCGCGGGCAAGCGTGCGACAATGGAAGCTGGCAGGTGCTCCACAGAATCCTCCCAAAGAGGACACAACAACTCCATCTCACGAGCCGCAGGAAGGTGGGGGCCGAAGAGGTCATGAAGAGACTGGAGCAAGGCCGCAGAAGAGCACGCGTAGGCAAGGTGCGCCCTTGGAGCCGCAGCAAAAAGGCCCATGCCCCCAGCGTCAAACGGTAACTGCGCTTGGAGCCGCGCCAACCCCTGCAAAGCGCCAGCATGGGAATCCGGCGGGGCCTCCACCACCCCTAGGATGCCAAGGAGAGAGCGCCACACTGCGGAATCGAACTCCTGCAACACCCGCAGCCAGTCGGCCCTAGCCTTTTGCCTACATCCATTTTCTCTAGAGTGGGGTATGTTCAGTATCGAAGACGGTATTATATGGATATCGCCCTGGATATCGAGATTGCAATATCGATATTGAAGTTAAGTCGATATCAATATCGATATCGATACTGTGATGTAGGCCATGGGCCTCCCCCCTCCTAGAAGTGTAGAATATCGATTTTGATCTTACATTGGTCGATGTCGGCCGATATCGACCCGACATTGGCCGATATCGGCCAATATTGTTGTACAAAAACACATAAGATGGTGTAAATGTTGATGATTGATATCAATATCCCAATATCGAAAATCTATGTTTTGATATTTTGATATCGATATCGATATCGATATCGATACTGACCCCCCAAGGGTCGATATCGATACCTAAAAAACGATATCAATATCGATATCGATATTGTCGATATCGATATCGATATCCATATCGCGATACCCCCACTCTAATTTTCTCCCGCAAAGTCCCAGTGGGCAACAATTAGGCTGAAAAGGCCTGGGCAGGAGCAGGGCTCGCACTGACTGACAAGACTTGTCAGATGGATAAGGCTGTTAATGTCACACCCGAGTAGAGTTCAGTTCAGCATACTCGACTCTAACTCCCCCGTCCAAGCTCAACTCTAACTCGGAGCGCCCGAGTTGGAGTTCAACTCGGAGGGTACGAATGAGAGTTGGAGTTGGGGACCCAGGCCACGAGTCGAGTCCAGTCGAGTTAGAGTCCGAGGTTTTAGAGTTTGAACTCTGACTCGCACCGCACGGAGCGCTCCGAGTTAAGAGTTTTGAACTCGGACTCTATCTTGCCCCTCCCCCCCTCATCCCATCACCTCCTCCACCCCCACCCCCCCCCNCCCCCCCCCCCCCCCCCCCCCCCCCCCCCCCCCGCCCCCCACCCCAGTCAGGGTTTAAGAGTCCAGAGGCGGCTTAGAGTTGAACTCTAACCCTCAAACTCACCTCACCCTTTGACTTAAAGTGCGCTTGGGGTTCAAGTTGAACTCTAACTCGGGGCGCCAAACTCAGACTCGAGTCCCCTTAGAGTTAGAGGTCGAGTTAGAGTTAGAGTTAGAGTTAGAGTTAGTGTCCGAGTTTGAGCCTTGCTAGGCAAGCCGAGTAGAGTTGGACTCACCTGGGGGCGGCCTGAGTTCGAGCTCAAACTCTTATTCGCGAGTTCGGGCGAGTAAGAGTAGAGTTCAACTCGGATTCACTCTTTTAACAGCCTTACAGACGGAAAACCAGCAGCCTCCCCCCCCCCCCCTTTTCTTGTTTATTGTTCAATGCCTTCATGTCCCTCATCCTATTCAGTTCCCATTTTAGCAACTGTACAGGGTGCGTCTTTCAGACAGCCAGGGCCTTGGAGACCTTCACTTTGCTGCCTCAATATTGCATTCACTGATTTCAACGGGCGGTATCGAGTAAGTAAGCATGTTAAATCGTAATCGAAACCAGTATCCATCTAAGTTGATATGGATTTTGATTGCAGTCGAATCAAAACAAAGTCCATAGCTAGTCCATGCTAGTCGAAATCCATACCAATCGGCATGAGTATTGATTTTGTTTAGCTGGAGTCGAAAGCATTGATAGTCGATCTGTAAAAGTCGATTTCCACTTAACAAATATCGCTTTCGACTCAATTGTATCGGTTAGCTTTCGACTTCATGGGCAGTCACAGACAGCCTGTGCGAGACAGGAATCGTACCGGTTTCCACTCAACTTCATGCTGAGTCACATCTAACAAATTTAAAGTCGACCAAGTATTCACTACATATTTGACTCTGTGAAAAATCGGAATTCAGCGACTACAAAACGCAAATACGAGCGCGTCAACTTGTTTCTTTAAAAAAGGACGACATGGGTTTAGGGTCTGTCTATCAAACCGCGTCCTATATCTCAGGCTGTTCGTGTCAACCCCATATTGTTGCCGATTGGAGAGGGGAGCACGGAGGCCAACACTGCTCACCTCTGTGCTCCTCTCTCCAATCGGCAGCAAGGTGAGGTTGACGCGAACAGCCTGTTGCTCGCCGAGCAGCAGCATGAGAGCATGTCCTAGTAGCAGCAGCAGCAGTGCCACCTCTAGCACCAACGTCCCCTCCAGTAGCATCCCCATGTCCAGCCGCAACCCTCTACCTATGAGCATCAGCGAAGTGCACAGGAGCAGCAGCACTCAGCCTGGCAGGAGCAGTAGCATCAACCCCGCCCCGCTGGCTCCTCCTACTCGCAAGATGAACCTGTTCCAGCTACGTCGGAACAAGACTCTTCAGCGAGGGGCAGCTCCACCAAAGAAGGACGCTCTTGTTGAGTATGAAGAGGAGCTGGCACGGGCCACCGAGGGAAAGAGTCCGGCAGTCTTTTGGGTTGAGAACGAAGTGCGTCTGCCAACCACGACTGTACTCGCGAGGGACATGTTGTACATCCCTTGTAGTAGTGCGTCTTCTGAGCGTGTTTTTTCACAGACTGGTAGCATCCTGAGTGAACATCGGCAAAACTTGCACGATGAAACGTTCAAGGCGCTAGTGCTGCTGAAGGGGTGCAAGACCGTTGTGGATGAACTCGAGGCTAGGCTTGACGCTCAGTCAAAGGGCGAGAACGTTGCTTAGAATCTCGCTTGTTTCTTTTTTGTACTACGCAATTTGTACTTCTTGCTCTCATGTGTATTCCAAGCACGTGACGTTCTCCTTTCTGTTGCACTCTTCCAATGTGTGTGCCATGCCATGCCATGCCATGGTTCCACGTGCATGAGTTTTCCTCCGTACAAAAGGAACAAACAATAATGATACTGTCTGTTTGGACATGCATATGGTTCATGTAAGAAAGAACAAATTCACCCTGCAGCTACAAATTCATTGTATCTCTTCTTCTATAATCGAAAACAAAATTGATATCGATACATGCATATTGATTTCGATTCAGTACATGGTTGTTCTTTAAAACAGTGGATTGTGAAAGTCAAAATTGAATCAAAATCGATATCACCGAAGTGTGAAATCGGGTCGATATCGATATTGGTTTTGACTCTCCAGTCAAAATCGATTGAGTCAGAATCGATATGGATATTCTGCAAATCAAAATCGATGATATCCATATCCACTTTGATTTAACATCCCTGGGAGTAGGTGGGCTCGACATCAACCAAAATCCACAATGGATCGCAGTTCCCACTTTGTTCTTGCTCCATTTTATTCATCTCAGATCCAGATATCCACGATCCACATTGCCACACACTCTGACCAAAAACACGTTGATTGTTTAATACGGTGTTGAACATTTTGCCTATTTGTTCGGCATTTATCCTGCTTTTCCAGACGTATCTAAACATCTTTTATTTAAAACTGATTTTAAAAAGTTTAAGCCTGATTTGAGCCCCCCCCCCCCCATTCCCGGTGCCCACCCGCCCAACCAACTGACCCCAAACCAGAAAAATTGCACATTTTTCACACGTCACTTTTTGCACACATGACCCCGATCACCATGTTCCCTCACATTTATTGGGTAGCATCTTCCACATAGCTTCAAGTTCAGTTCTATTAGTGAAGAAGGCAACATATTGCAAGGCAAGGTGAGGCAAACATGCAATGCACCACGGCCGTCATTGGCATGCATAAAGTCGCACAAGTGGCGCCTATCACACTATGATCTCCCCGTCCTCATGCACAATGCTGTCCCAATCATTAAAGGGGATGTCGACCTCAAAGAGTCCCACTTCCCTTTCCACCTCCGGCCTGAGAGCCAGCCGAACATAATGTAAGTCTACCCCCTCAGCTCCCTGATCATCATCCACTGTGGTGACTGTGGAGGCAGGGCTGGCTGGCTCCATGACACGATCTGCAGTTGTCGCGGCAGTGATAGCGGTCGCTGCAGCGCCTGAGGTCGATGCGTCAGCCGCACTGCTTCCGCCATGCCCTGCAGACGTTGAGGCTGTGCTCGCCTGCATTTCTGCCGGCGGCGTCCGTCCCCTCCTCTTCATTGGCTGCTGCATTCTGGCTTGCTTCATGAGCTGCTGATACGGCAACAATGGCAGCGTTAGCCGCCTTCCTCGGCGCCAAAGTGCCGTTGTTCATCTCTTTGCAACGCTCCTTGTCGCGGACGTGGAAGCGCTTGGCTGCGAGCATGTTGCAGCGGGTGCGGGAGATGAGTTGCACGCGCGTGACATTGGTGCTGTAGCAGTCCGTGCGCAGAACCTTGCGGAAGATGGACCAGCCACACTCCACATCGCTCGAGGACACCCCTTGCCCTGCCACCTTCATTGCGAGGTTCTTCAGCGCTGGTGCATACTCGCCATAAAGTTTTCACCTCCATCTTCCGACCAGCCACAAGCACACAGGCAGCATCCATCGCCTCCACACACCCAAACGATCGGCGTTGCATCTGAAAATCAGACTTCAGCTGAAGGTGCAGCACATCCCGCACTCCATCATCACTCTCAACACGACGGAGGAACTCGTGTCAGTCATTCATGCGCTCATCATTCACATCAAAGCCCTCCACAGCATTCACCGGAATCAGCAGCCAGCCCACACTGTGCAGCACGTTGTGCAATCCCTTGAACCAATCCGGCCACATAGACCCATCCCACTGAACCTTCAGAGTCTCATTCACTGCTTTCACAAAGGCACGCTGTGTGCGAAATGCCGCCGGCGCAGGAGGGTCTGCCTGTGCAGCATCAGCAGAAGCTGTAGCGCGTGCAGTGCCAGCAGCAGAAGCACCAGCAGTCGCAGAACCCGCTGCGGGACATGCAGCGGCTGCCGCTGGCCCAAACTGCTTGCGGGGGCGTGGGAAGCACAGGATTGGTGCCACTTCTTCTGCCACTTCTTTCAAGTGACTTGTGCACTCAGATCCAGATAAATCCAAGGAACCTGCTCACGGGTCGTGTCCACAGCACACAGCATGCTGTAGACTGGCCTTGCTAGCCTCAGCACTGTCTTGCACGGATCCAAGAACTGCTTGCTCAGCACCTTGCCTTTGATCCACGTGCCCACGACCCCTGCCGTCGTTGGCTCATTCCCCCACTCCTTGCTCCCCACCAAACCACGGACAGCAGGCTCGCATGGGACAAACCGCTCCACCATGATGACCTGCGTTCAAAAACGGGTCTTCCCTGGTCGGAGGTAGGCATGACCATACGTATATATACGTCCTCTGTTTTCAGTATATGGTACACGTATATTTTGCATGTTGCAGGATACGATACACGTATACTTCAGCCTTTGTACATGTATACTGACGTACTCACGTATACTTCAAGTAAACGTGTATACACGTATACCTGAACGTGTACTTCACGTATCCTTGAAGTATACTAACGTATACTGGCGTGTACAGAGCACGGATGCTACGGAAATGAACAGTACACAACAGGAAATCGAATGTTCTTTAAAATTAAACAGAGCAGTACATCATGGAAAGCACCCTCTACCCCTTTCCTCCCTACTCATCACCCCCACCCCTCTCCTACGCTTTTGCCTTTCCCTTTCCCTTTGCCTCTGGCTTCTTCTTCTGGTCCTTGTCCTTCCTTGGTGGGTACTCCAATTCCTCCAGCTCCGGGATCTGGATCCAGTTGTGCAGGGTCTGCAGGCTCTCCACCGATGCGACTGACAGCTGCCCGCGGAATTCTGTGTAGTTCTGCCTCCCAAGGGAGAAGAGGGGCTCACACGGCGTAGAAGTCGCCGGGATGGCATGCACGACTCTGGCTGCCCTAGCTAGGACCGGGAACTCGACCTCCCTCTTCCTCCAGAAGCGGAAGATGTCCTCCTTGGACTGCGCTTCCGCTTGCTGCTGCTCCTCATGGCCCCTGGGCTTGCAAGTTGCAGGCTGCAGGCTGCTGCAATCTGCTGCGCCCGCGCCCGCGCCCGCGCTGCGCCTTGTGCGCCCGCACTGCGCCTTGTGCACCTTGTTTTCAGTCTGGTTTCGGATTTCAGTTCGGATTCAGTTCGGAATTTCGTTCAGATTTGGTTCGGATTCAGTTCGGATTCAATTCGGTTTCAGTTCGGATTCAGTTCCGATTGGATCCGATCCGATCCGATCATTTCGTCAGCGAATCCGAATCCGATCTGATCCAAACTGACCGGATCCGAATCCGATCTGACGCCACTTCGGATCGGATTCGGCTTTTTTTTTTGCTGTTAGAGCGGATTCGGATCAGAAATCTGATCCGATCTAGCAGCCTTGCTGCCCACGTCGGTTTCTCCGGCGGGCTCATCCCCGTCAGAGGACGAGCTCGATTCCCTGCTTTCGCTGTCGCTGCTGCTGCCTGCGACGTCGGCCGTGCTGGCCTCTGCTGCTGCACGCTTGCGGGTCACCGCCGCCCGCTTGGCCTTCTTGCGGGCGGACACGGCCTTCTCGATCGCCTTCACCTCCAAGTATGAGCTGCGGGTGGCCTCCACGAACCTGTCGAGACGGTCGAACAGCTAGTTGTAGAGTGGGATGACACGGGAGAGAGTTGGATATTTCTCCCCACTGATGTCAGCTGTGCACTCCTTGATGGGGCCGAGAAACTTGGCCACTCGACCCATGAGCACCCAATCATCATCGTCCGGCTTGAACATTTTCACACTGTCCGGCTTCTGCACCGCGAGGAACTTGTTCATCGCACCCTTCATGCCGGTGAGCCGATCAAGGAGGTCGACAGCTTAATTCCGACGGGTCTTTGTATCGATGTTGAGTGAAAGCCATTTGGAGGACGGTGTGTCGGCGATTTCACCCTTCCACTGCTGCTCACGCTGGGGAGATCCGGTGACAAACCGTGCCATCTTGTGCGCCTTCTTCATGAGTTTGCAAACAAAAGGTGCTCGCAGCACCTTGCCGACGATGAGGGTGAGAACGTGTCCGGCGCAGTGGATGTTCTTGTCCTTCGTAAAACTAGGGCAGTGCACCACCAGATGGTCATTCACCATGGCCAAGTTACTGGATGCGTTGTGCATCGTCATGCATCCCACACGTTTGCATCTTGTGCTGATCATCAACGACGATCTTGAAATTCTTGAACGGCCTATCGGCAGTATGGCTGCCAGGCATGGGTAGGCAGGCTATGACGACGCTGCGCATGTCCCAATCCCCATCGATGTAGTGGCCTGTGATCCCCACGTATGGGTCGTTCGCACGAGAAGTCTATAGATCCGATGTGTAGTTGATGTCGGATGGAGCAGAGGCCACGATGGCAGCGACTGCCGGATGGAAGACGGATGGCGCTTCGCAAAAGTCCCTCAAGATGGATGTGCGGTGCATGAGGATTGCTTTGCGATTTGCATGTTTGAACGCCTTTTACAGCAACTTGGAGTCGACGACCGCAAAAGCCTCTTTTTTTTCGACCACCCACTTCCAAATGTGCGTGCGGAACGTGTTGAGGTCGAAGGTTGCAACCCCGGACAAAGATTCGCCGAAAGCAGTTTGAGATGCTGCAACAAGGTTTGGTCGATGTCGGCGAAGAATGCTTGGCCGAACTTTGCCGGCCTCAACGTACGGTTCAAATTTATCCTTGTGGAAAGCGGCTAGATGGTTCCATGCAGCGCCAGATGTCCGGCCGGGGCATGAGACACTCAGCGGCTTGCCAGTTCCTTTCTTCAGGCATCAGTAGATGAACCATCCACGGCCGTCCTTCATCTTCTAGTGAAGCCAAATGACGCTCGATTCGTCATCGACTGGGTCAGCATCGTCAGTAGCTGCTGAGTTGGCAGGATCACCCTTGGCGGGACCACTCAAGGATGGATCTGGCGTGCCAGCTGCATCAGGGGATGGAGTTGAAGGACTCGGAGAGGAGGTGGAAGGTGTTGCATTGCCTGAGGACGTCGAAGGACTTGCACTGCTTTTTTACGTCGCCATCGGTGACGATACGAATAAACAACAACAGTGGGCCTTTTGTATCGGCAGTGACGAGTAGTCGCATCGCAAACTAGGAGCGAATGACCAACAATTCTTGGACAACGTCGCTCTCTTCCGTGGAGCGCGCATGCAGAAACGGACAGATATCGCAAGGGTGGCGGGTAAACGTCCAATCGGATGATCCAACGGCATACGACATTATTGGTGGCGTCAACGCAAGAGCCGCCTGACGGGAACTGCTTTACGTATATCCGCCGTATACGAATACGGAACGTGTATGTACGACAATATACGACACGTGTATAAACGTCAGTGCTTCAGTGTACCGTGACAGGCCAGGTTACGATATACGTACATCTGGATACATGCATGTGTATACGTATACCGTATACTTTTCTGCTCATGCCTAGTCGGAGCAGATTCAAACTGCTCCAGGTCTGGCGGAAACGGGCCACTACGGTCGCATGCCGCTTGATGAAGATGACGATACGGATGACCTGTCCAAGGATGACCGCGCACTCCGGCTGTTTCCCGAGAATTTCCTCGAAGCACAGGTCCATGCAGTGAGCTGCGCACCGAGACCACGTGATGGCAGGGAACCTCTCCTGCAAGATGCGCACTGCTTTGCTGTTGTTTTCTGCATCGTCCATGATGACCTGCATGACCTGCCCCCCGGGAGAAAGCTGCGCCACGCGATTGATGCTCTTCTCCACAGGAGCACCAATGTATTCCCCAATTTTCCGCTGCGTTCCATCACACTCCCCATTCACCATAACCCAGCCAGTCTCCATGTTGCCTGCCGTGGACATGATAAATGTGCGCGTCATCTTGTCACTCCATCCATCACACTGTAGCGACAACCACGATGTGGCCCACTCACGGTACAAGACCTGCAGCTTCATCTCCGTCTTCTCTGCCTCAGACGGAAGGAGACGGTGGCCGACAAGATAGGCAGTTGGGGGTGTCCACGTCAGACCTGAGTACTGCTGCAGCATGAGGCAAAANCATGACCTGCCCCCCGGGAGAAAGCTGCGCCACGCGATTGATGCTCTTCTCCACAGGAGCACCAATGTATTCCCCAATTTTCCGCTGCGTTCCATCACACTCCCCATTCACCATAACCCAGCCAGTCTCCATGTTGCCTGCCGTGGACATGATAAATGTGCGCGTCATCTTGTCACTCCATCCATCACACTGTAGCGACAACCACGATGTGGCCCACTCACATAACAAGACCTGCAGCTTCATCTCCGTCTTCTCTGCCTCAGACGGAAGGAGACGGTGGCCGACAAGATAGGCAGTTGGGGGTGTCCACGTCAGACCTGAGTACTGCTGCAGCATGAGGCAAAATGCCTTTGACTCATCGTATTTACCAAAGGATATGGCTTAACCTTACGCAATCACCATCCTAGCAAACCCTGCATCGAGGCTGTCACGTGCGCTGCGGTCAGACCACTGCTCCAAAGTGGTTTGCCTCACAGGCACCTCAGAAAAAGAACTGCTCTGTCACTTCCTTGGCCTACCAACTGCCCTCCCACCGTCAATCCTCTTTCGCAGCTGCTCCAACTGCTCGTCATCAACATCACTTGCTCCCTCCATGGCTTCAAGCGTCCTACTCCTCTCTGTCTTTGCAAGGCTTGAAGGACACTCCACAACATCAGACCCCTTGTTCTTCTGGTAGCGGTAGACTTCTCCAAGAATGTGCTCATTGATGCGACCACCTTGGTTTGGGATTTTTCGGTCGCAGCCCGATTTTGCGGTTGCAGATGACATGTGTGGCGTAGTTGGGGATGTCATTGAACTTGTCACGGAAAGCTGCCTTCTCACGTCCCATGGCTGCAGCGGAAAGTGTGGGTGCAAGCTCTGGGGGGAGCTGAGAAAGGAGGGCGGGCGCCCTAAGCGGAGCGAAGTGTGGGCGGACACCTTGGAGTTGCGGCTGAAGAGACCCTAAATCCTTCATGCAGGTGAAAGAGGGCAAGAGCCCTTGGTGCGGCTGGGAGGAGCAGAACAAGGTCCGGCCGCGGAAGTACACGTACACACACCGTGCGGTACACGTACACACATCAAGGTCTGACGGGCAGTCAGACCTGAAACCACCGCACGGTCGAGCGAGCCTGGCCTGTGTTTTTGGGTTACATAGTAACCCTATTGTGGTCGCTTGGCTGCCCGCGTTTTTGTCGTGTAGTGGATTTTTTTGAAGCGAAGTTGTGCGGCGGGAAGACGTCAGGAAAATCAACCCCGCTGTCTAAACAGGGATGCTAACGTTCCCGGCTAGGGTGACAAAGGAGGTGGGATGAATCTACATAAAAAGGCATGATAGCTGCATTTATAATGTTATAAAAATATTCTGTGTAATTTTCTGGCTACATAGTAATCTTAATTTGGTGATGTGAAGTTTGTAGGGCTACATTCTATTTCAATGATTTTTGCGAGCTGACATTGTACCAACATTATTTATTTGGATTACATTTGGATTTACATCTTTTACAGCTATAATTATGTAAGAAATTTGAGCCTTTCCTGTAAAGAATTCTTGTTACTAATGTCACCAATGCACCACAAGTTACATTGTGTATGTAGAAGACATGAGAAAGGACATCAAGAGGTCTTTTTTATATACTTTCTATTTAAAAATATTGTAATATTACACGTGTTTTTTTCCATTCATTTATTTCGCTTCATTAGGATATATACATCGGTGTCATTATCATGTTAGGTTTTCCTGTTATGAGATTTTGACATTACACAACATGACAAGATGACACACGATATAACATGAGATAACATGACACAGCATATGATACAACATCAGANCATCAGAAACTACAACATGACACGACACATCATGACATTATCTGTACGACACGATATGACACGGCGCGACGCGACATGACACGACACGACACGACACGATGCGGCACAACACGACACGGTATGACATGACACGACACGGTACGACAAGCTATGAAACGACATGACACGGTACGACCATTCGACTTAACATGACACCACCCGACATGACATGAAATGAAACAACACGATTGGTACAACATGACACGACACGACACGACACCACACAAGACGATTCGACACGACTTAACACGACACGACACAAAATGACACGACGTGACACGACACGACATAAAATGACACAACACGACATGACACGAGATGACATGAAACGACACAACACACAACGACACCACACCACACAACTCGACACCACAGGGTACGACACGACACGACACGATGCGGCACAACACGACACGGTATGACATGACACACCACGGTACGACAAGCTATGAAACGACATGACACGGTACGACCATTCGACTTAACATGACACCACCCGACATGACATGAAATGAAACAACACGATTGGTACAACATGACACGACACATCATGACATTATCTGTACGACACGATCTGACACGGCGCGACGCGACATGACACGACACGACACGCACGATACGACACGACACAGCACGAGACGACACGACACGACACGATGCGGCACAACACGACACGGTATGACATGACACACCACGGTACGACAAGCTATGAAACGACATGACACGGTACGACCATTCGACTTAACATGACACCACCCGACATGACATGAAATGAAACAACACGATTGGTACAACATGACACGACACATCATGACATTATCTGTACGACACGATCTGACACGGCGCGACGCGACATGACACGACACGACACGCACGATACGACACGACACAACACAACCCGACAGACATGACACGACATGGTACAAGGAACAACACTATAAAACATAACGTCACACATGGTTTACATGAATTAAAGATATCTCTAGTCCATCAATAATTTCAATGTAACATTCACGTTCTAAGTTCTCATGTTCTTGCTATGTTAATTAATATGAGCAATGGGAATCCTACCTATGCCATCGCCGGCATACGCAAACATGGAGATGGTAGCTTAGCTGAAGACATCACAACACTTACCTGATTACCTTATTATTTGGTTTGTTGCATGTTCAAGAGGATAGGTTTGCACTTTCGTACTTTTTTTTGCATGGATATGGAGCTTTGCAATTGGAATTCAAGAGCGTACTTGGTTGCATACTTTTTTGCAAAGATACCCCTGCCTGGGCAATGAGTAACCATGAGCAGGGGCCTTTGCACATTCAACTCCGCCTCAAAAAGATATTGCGAGAGTGTACAATATACGCATGCACATACGTGGTGCATGAAATCAGGTTTTCATGTGTTGCATTGATGGAGAGCTTTACGATAAGAATTTAAGAGCGTACTTGGTTGCATACTTTTTTGCAAAGATACCCCTGTCTGGGCAAAGAGTAACCATGAGCAGGGGCCTTTGCACATTCAACTCCGCCTCAAAAAGATATTGCGAGGGTGTACAATATACGCATGCACATACGTGGTGCATGAGATCATTTTTTTCATGATATCCTTACATTGGTAAAAGCGGGACACTTGAAAGATACGTATACGGTTGTAATTCTCATCACTTGAAGGTATCACAATGGCGATGATTGCCATTGGAAATCACAAGACAATGACAATGATTGTCATTGCAACAAGGTGAAGATGTAGGATTGGGATCCGGATGTTTGGGTGAGTGAGTGCGTGAGCGAGTGATGAATGGATGGGTGAGTGTGAGTGAGTGAGTGAGTGAGTCAGTGAGTGAGTGAGTGAGTGAGTGAGTGCGTTAGTGAGAGTGGGTGAGTGTGAGTGAGCGAGCGAGTGAGCAAATAACTGACATAGAGAGTGGCTGAGTGATTGAGTGGGTGGATGGGTGAGTGAGTGAGTGGATGGGTGAGTGAGTGGGGAAATGAGTGAGAGCAAGTGGGTGGGTGAGTGAGTGAGCCGCTGTCAATGTTGCCGTCGCCATCGCCGTCGTCACCGCCATCGCCGTCACCGTCACCATCGCCGTCACCGGCGGGGTCACCGTCCCCGTTGCTGTCGCTGTCGTCGACGTTGTCGCTGTTGTCATCACACACGCACACACACACACACACACATACGCACACACACACACGCACACACACACACCCACACACAGACACACACACACACACACAAACACACACACATACACACACACACACATGGCAGCGCATCACACCACATCATGTCCTGTCGCTTGCTCTACTGATGATGTCGATGTCGATGTCGATTACGATGTTGATGTCACAGCCCGCTGCCGCTGCCGCTGCCGTTGACGCTGCCATTGCCGCTGTCGCTGTCACATCTCATCAGCGGCATAACATTAAATGACATCACATAGCATTGCATCACATCGCATTGTGTCTCAGAGCATCACGTTGCATTGCATTTTCACATCACATCACATCACATCACATCACATCACATCACATCACA
>SZWC01004513.1:7175-19219 GCA_023375785.1 Penium margaritaceum | reverse complement strand
CCCCAAAACCACCCCCCCCCCCCCCCCTCCCCTCTCCCCTCTCCCACCCGACAACCATCCCCCCCCCCTCCCCCCGCGGGCACGTCTGCCCACAACCCCCAACCTTTTGGCTACAACCTCTTTCTCCCGCAAATTCTCTGTGGAAAACAACTAGACTGAAGACGTGTGGGCAGGAGCAGGGCTCGCACTGGCTGACAAGACTTGTCAGACGGAGAACAAGCCCCCCCCCCGCCCGCCTTCCCCTGCTTCTTTGTCTATTGTTGACTGTCTTATTGTCTCTCATCCCATCCGGTTCCCATTGCAGTGACCCTACAGGGTGCATCTCTGAGGCACCCAGGGCCTCAGAGGCCTTTGCTTCGCTGCCTCAATATTGCATTCGCCGATTTCATCGGACGGTATCCAGTAGGTGGGTTCGACATCAACAAAAATCCACAATCAATGTCAAATTTCACTTTGCTTTAGTTCCACCGTTGATGTCAGATCCAGATATCGACAAATGATACTGCCACGCTAGCATTGACCAGTGACAGTGTTTGACTCTCGGTTCATTATCACACGTGGGAAAGTGGATGCTGTCACACACAAATGCATACAAAATGAGAAGTGCCTGGCGCTGCCTGGCGCAGTGGATACAACTCCACTCTTCACTTCCTCTGGGTGGGGAGCTCCCTTCTTCTAGTCCCATGGCTGGAAAAAAACATCAGCATGTCATGGGCGGCTACTACTCTTCCGCCCTTGGTGCTCGGGATGGCACCTGTCCTCCCGCCCCTCTACCCCTGATCCCCCATTCCATCTGATGCTCATGAAAGGATCAAAGAAGAAGAAGAAAAAGAAAAAACAAAAAACAAAAATAGAAAGTGCTGCAGATGTGTAATGCCAACCACAATTGTCTGTGGCTACGGAGACCTACAACCTCATCCCCATGCCAACCCCAGTTACTTACAAGAAATGTAGATTTGTGAGGCCACCAATGGACACTGGAATGCTGCCAGTCAGTTGATTGCTGGACAAACCTCTGTATCTCAAACAGTGTTTGTGAGCAACACGTGGATGCGTAAAAAGCATTGCTTTCAAACAACAACTCAAACCACGAGCAAATGCAGCCTACCTGGACAGAACTTGGGGCCCTGAATTAGAGTTGCGACTTTTTCACATCGATATCGAAAACATCGCCGATATCGATATCTCCATCAAAATCAACATCGGTCGATGTAGATATTTGCCCAAAGAGGATGAGCCTCTCTAGAGTTGCAACTTTTCATATCCATATCGAAGATATCGTCAATATCGATATTATAACATCGATATGGATATTGATATCGAGATCGTTCGATATCGATATCGATATCGATGTTTGCCCTCTGAGGATAGGCCTCCCCCCTCCTTCAGAGCTCGATATTGATATTCTCATCCCAAACCCTCCTTCTATTCTATGTCATTTTCAATATCGATATTGAAGAATTGATACGATATATCGATGTTTCGATATCGATATCGATATCGATATTGACCCGCTGAGGGCCGATATCAATGTACAAAAGAAAGATGTCGATATCAAAAAATCGATATCAATATCGATATCGTCGATATCGATATTGATATCTCGATATCACAACTCTAAGCCTCCCCCATCCCTCCGAAGGCCGATATCGACCGATATCCACTTTTTGGTCGATATCGGCTGTTTTTTTTTTTCAGATATCGATGTCGATATCGGTCGATGTTGACTGATATCGTTGTCAATATCGGCTGATATCGAGGTTGATATCGACCAATATCGGTCGATATTGGTCGATATCGACCAGGTACCAAACGGTTCCTGACGGATATCGACTGTTTTACATACTAGAGTCAGTCCTGTCCCTCCTGTCCATTCAGTCTTGAAAGCCATTTTGCAGCTTCAGCAACTCTTGCAAAAAAGTACAAGTGTTCTACAGCTTTCTCTCCTCACAGCATTTGAGAGCGATCGGGAAAAAAAGACGACTGCTGAGACCAGGCTCGAAGAGTTTCCACGCGACACAATGTGCCCAACTAAGCAGGACCCAAGGCGTCATGAGGCTGGTTGAGTGGGAGAGCGGTTGCTGGGGGCGTACAGGTGTCAAGGCGGCCCACCTCAATTTGTTTGGCCCACTGGGGCCAGCTGAACTCTGCCGGATTTGTTTCTGTCCAGAGTCAGCACCGGGATTTTAAACGGACCCTATCGGGCCGGGTGAATGCTACCAAATTTTTCTTCGGGAGCATCACCAGCACGCATTACACGAGGCAGCAGTTGCATCGGCAGCAACACGCAATACCATGGCCGATGGCGGCGAGAAGAGCAAGGGGTGTGGACATTGGTAGCCATGGGCGGCGGAAACGATTGCTTCAACTACAGCCACAGCAGCCGCACTAAACGAAGCAGCGTCTCCTGCCGCTGTGTCGTTGGCACGAGAGCAGTCGATATCAGAGGCAACAGTACCAGTAGGTGTTGGTAGGATAAATGTAGCAACATGAATGGGGGGTGGGCAGGGCGCTGCCGCAAAACATGTCGAGGCGCGGAGGCTCCTCTTCCAGTGGAGGATTGAGCAGCGGGATTGCACCATATCTGTTCCCCCACTCCGCCACATTAGCGGCCGCAGCTACAGCAACATTGTCGGTGCGTGCTGCTGAGCTTGTAGCTGCAGTAGCTGCCGGAAAGCGGGAGGCGGCAGAGGCACGTTCTACGGCTGAGCAGGGGCTATGGAGGAGATGGGACGGGCGGCAGAGAGGGCAGCAGCAGCACTGAAAGCAGCAGCTGTGAAGAGGGCCACAGTGGACAGGGTAGCAGCAGCAAAGAGGGCAGCAGCAGCTGAAAGGGCAGCAGCAGCAGAGAGGGCTGCAACAGCAGAGAGGGTAGTAGCAGCAGCAACAGCGCACGACAAGGGGGTGGGAGCACAGGCGGCAGAGAGAGCACAGGTGGCTGCAACTCCAGCAGCGAGTGAGATTGACCGGGTAGTGGAGTCTGTCGTCACAACAGATCAACAGATCCCTGCTCCACCAACAGGCCCCCGACCAGGGGGTGCAGCAGCGGCAGTTTTTGCTGTGCAGGGAAAAAAGGTGACTTGTTGGTTGCACGCAGCGCCGATATGCAATCTTTCGCTGTACGGTCGAGTGTACACCATGGGGGCAGTGCAAAGGGGAGTAGTAGCCCGCCGGCGAGGGGAATGGGGGAGGAGGAGGTCGGAGAGGGTGAGGAGGTGGAGGACGAGTTGACAGAGAGAGAGACACAAGGGGAGGTGGAGGAGGTTTTGGTGGATGCTTCCAAGCGGAGTGAGCAGGCCCATGGTCATCGGCAACAAGCTGCACTTGAGGCGACGCGAATGATTGAGGAGTAGGCAGACGACGATGGAGACGAGGGAAAGGAGGATGAGTTCAGGCCGCTTATTGAAGAGGGCAGGATGGAACATGATGAAGAGGAGGAAGATGCGGAGGATGAGGAGGATGAGAAGTGGAAGCCGGAGGAGGGGAGGAGGAAAGAGAAGCAGTAAGTAGTGGAGACAGGTTTTGTTCTCACGCAGGAGGCGGAGGCAGCATGGTGCAAGCGGCATTGTGACCGAGGCGAGCAGTATGCCTCCATGCAGCCTGTCACAGCACCGAGGCATGGCTCCAGGTGCGAGGCTGGATGCATCACATATGCCGCCATGGGTGACGTTGGCGTGGCAGAGGAGGTTTGCAAAGACGAATTTGACGTGCTGGCTATATGGGGTGCTGAGGAGGACATGATCCAGTGGGGGGCATGGTATGGCATGGTGATGGGGGATAGCAGTGTGAGGTATGCGTTGTGAGAGGCCATGGATCTGGCCACTCCCAAGGAGGGGGACGGCAACCTGCTAGAGGAGCGGGACTGCCTGTTGGAGGGACCATGGGTCATGAGAGACATGCAACCTGACGTGAGGATCCGGAACTTCAGAAGTAGGAAGTGTGGTCCTGGCGGCATCATTATAGGGGAGAGAGCGGGTGTGAGGCCACGCGTCGGGGGAGCAGCAACAGCAGCAGCAGGTGCAGGTGCAACAGGTGCAGAAGCAGCAGCAGGGGAAGCAACAGCTGACACAACAGCAGATGGCACTACTGCAGCGGGCACAGCAGCAACAGCGGGCGCAGCAGCAGCAGCGGGCTCATCGGCAACGAGCGCAGCAGCACCAAAGTCAACAACAGCGGGCACAGTAGCAAAGGGGTGAGGGCAAGGGCGAGGGCGAGGGCAAGGGTGAGAGGGGCAGCCTAAGCTTGCAACTCCTGCACATACAAGGCGAGCGCAGGCTGCTGCAACAAGGCGATCAAGGATAGGGTGGGCAAAAACATTTCATCGACCCAATATCAATATCGATATCGACCCTCAATATCAATATCGATATCAATATCGATATCGATATGGACAGTCAATATCGATACGAAATCGATATTGACTTTTGACCTCCCCAAATATCGACCCCCAAATTTCAACATGGACTTTTTTTCCCTCATTTTCTAGAAATCTGACGGTGTTTTGGGTCTCTCGAGGGGTTAATTTGGACAAATTTGATGCAGGAAATATATTTCTGCAGTCAAAATCAGAGTTGGAGCACTTTGAGGCCCAGGTTTCATGCATTGGATGTCTATGTGATATTGACAATGTTTCAATATTGGACAAATATCGACCAGTATTGAGCAATTTCGACGTTTGTAAGATATCAAAATATCGATATCGAAAACATCAAAACACTGAAATATTGATATTCAAATATTGAATATCGCAATATTCCAACCCTAATGAGGTGCAGAGGGGACCGATGATGAGTAAAATGCCCCAACGTAGCCAGGGGGGGGGGCGTCGTGGGCTTGCACTCGCGCAGGCCGCAGAGGGGACATGGGCGCAAGGTAGAGTGGGGTAAATTCAATATCGAAAACGATACTATATCGATATCGACCTCGATATCGATATTGCTATATGGATATCGATATCGATATCGAGTCGATATTGGTATCGATATCGACACCGTGATAAAGGCCATGGGCCTCCCTCCTCCCATAAATGTAGGATATCGATCTTGAGCCTGAACTGGTAGATATCGGCTGATATCGGCCCAATATCTGCTGATGTCGGTCCATTTTTTCTTAGAAAAACACATCAGATTGTGTAGTACATCAAGATTGATGTCCAAATCGCAAAATCGGAATCGATGTTTCAAGATTTTGAGATCAGTATCGATACGGACACCGGCCCCCAAGGGGTCGATACCGATACCCAAAATAAAACAATATGGATGTCAATATTGTGGATGTGGATATCGATATCAATATCGATATCACGATACCCCAACTCTAGCGCCAGGCTGAAATGCGAAACATTATGCAGCAACGGTAAAGGCAACAGCGGCACAGCATGCGTTTCGGAAGCCGCACTGGACCGACTTGCTTGAGAAGGTGGCAGGGTGGTACTTGTGTTTTGCGTTCAACGGAATCTTCCGGGGGGGGGGGCAGTCTAGCCAGAGGAACTTCAAATGTCACCTCTGAGCACAACACAAGACAATCGCCTATGACATCTTCTCTCCACCAACAGAAGTAGAGGCGCACACTCATATAGGGATGGCCTCGGTTTCAAATCGAGTTCGTTTTTTTTTGCCGAAACCGAACCGAATAAACCGAACGGAAACCGAAACCGAAACCGATTTCGGTTTCGGTCCGGTTTCGGGTTTAGCATGTAAACTGAAACCTGCGGGTCTGAGAACCGACCCGCCAAATAGGTTTCGGTTTCAGTTTTTGGAAAAATCCAAAACCGAAATAAACCATAAAAACCCGAAAAAAAAACCCGAAAAAACCGAAACCAAAACATTCGTTATGAGGTAGGGACATTACTTCAGGGGTCCCCAGACCTCATTCTTTCATTGTCATTGTCTTTCTTCACCATTCCAACAGCAGCAAGAAGGCTTCCAGACTTAGTCTCCACGGCAGCGCGCGGCTCTCTCCTTTTGTGAGGGGAAGTCGACAACGTAGGGGGAAACTCTGCCGGATTTTTATCCGAGGCTATTCCACCATGGCGGATCGTCGTAGCCCCTCCAGGGCGCCCTCGCGCTCTACTACATCCTGCCGGCCTGGCCCATCGCACCCTACTCTGGCTGACTACGTGGAAGTTGCATTGCCGCCGTCTATAGTGGGCACGTCGGTCGGCGCCACCCTTTGCATGGCTGCCGACATCCTCAAGACTTCTCCACGCTCTCCTAGCTGCTGCCAGGTCTTCATTCCCAACACTCAGGGCGCCATTGATGAGGGGTTGGTGCATGCAACAGTGGAGGCAGCAGGTGCGCAGCAGAAGGAGCTGACGGCGGCAGATTTTCCCGCCCTTCCTGCAGCCACACCACGGGTGGCCTCGTCGTCACGTCCCACCTCTTCGCCGCCTCGTAAGACCATCCCCGGCCTAGTTGGTTCATCCACCTCGCCTCCTGTTGCAACTGCAAGACGCACCCAGTCTGCGTCTTTAAGGAAGCAGCAGATGCAGCTCATGCGCGTGCAGCGCATCCGCGCTAGCATGACAGCGCATGCGAAGGCCCTTAAGAGAAAGGCCTTCGCATCGCCTCGCACCACAGTGTCAATGCGCCGGATAGCAACGGTCTAGAAAACGGGTCCCGACATGGGAGGCCGCCAACCGCTCTTGGTATTGCAACCAAGATAACATATCACCCTCAAACAAGGGATCCACACTTTAGGTTCGTTTGGTTTACAACCTCACGAAGTCCGCATGTTGGTCTTTAGTGTCTACCTTTGGTTGGACACTCTGTGAGGAGTCTCAAAGGCAAGAACTGTAAATGGATGCATGCAAGGTACAGGCTTTTATGCTTGCAGAGCTTTGCTAAAGCTTCTGTTTGTAGTGGCTCCACTGGAGCCAACCTCAACCTACAGTCCTACTTGGCGCGTCCTTAGACCGCCAAGTGTCATCCTCAAGGCAGGCTCTAGTAAGCTTCCTAGAAGCTTCCTGTCCCAGTTTTAGCCACAAAGAAAATTGCGGCTGTCGCGGGGTTTGAACCCGCGACCTCTGGTTGGAGACTCCGGTGCCTAATCAACCAAGCCAAAAAGGTTTGGTTCCTGTGATGAGCCGCAGGGGACATACCCATTATGGGCAGTGCATTCCTGGCCCATCTCAGAACAGACCAAGGGGACATGCTCCATAGAGCAGTGCATGCCTTGTCTGTATGTGTAGCTAGCCAGCTAGGCAGTGGACAAGGTGCATACTATGTCAACAAATCTCTCCCTTGCACCTCTGTCCATCTGTCCCTTGCTCGGCTCCATCAATGCCTTGGAGCTCATCCTTCCTCTACCGCACTCCTCATGCGGAATCCACGAATGCCTGCATAATGCAAGTCGCTCTCCAGCAGCTTGGTCATGTAGTCAGCAAGCATGCTCTTTGTTGCGCAGTGCTGCAAGTCCACCACGTTCTTCATGACCAGGTCCCGTGAGTAGTGGTAACGTATGTCCATGTGCTTTGTTTGCCGGGAGATAATCGCGTCTTCAGCCATCGAGATGGCGCTCATGTTGTCCACGTGTACGATCGTGGCGTCCTTCTGTGGCACTATCATTTCGCTAAGCAGGCTGCGGAGCCACTCAGTCTCCTTGCACACCTCAGACAAAGCAACGTACTCTGCCTCAGCCGTGGACACGGAAACACAATCCTGCTTCCTGCTGGCCCATGAGATGGCAGCGCCATCCAAGATGCACACGTATCCAGAGGTGGATTTCCTGTCGTCGAGATTTCCTCCCCTGTCAGCGTCGGTGTAGCACTTCAGACGAAGGGGGTCTGTTCCTTCTTGGCCTTCAAGGATGAGGCCCATGTGACGTGTCTTCTGCAGGTAGCGCAAGATGCGCTTGACTGCGTGCCAATGTTGTGGCCCATGGTTGGCCACGAATCTCCTCACTTGTCCCACAGCATAGCAGATATCCGGACGAGTCCCTACCATGGCGTACATGATGCTACCCACGGTGGACTGGTAGGGGATGTCTTGCATCTCCCTTTGTTCTCCTTCATTGCTTGGCCACATGGAGGCCTTCAGCTTTGTGTCTGTCGTCATTGGGGTGTTGACAGGTTTGCAGTCTTCCATGTGGTAGCACTTCAGTACCTCACCAATGTATTTGGTTTGGTTGAGTTCGATGGTTCCTGCTACTCGGTTGCGGTGGAATGCAATCCCGAGGTAGTACTCGAGAGGACCCATGTCCTTCATCTTGAACCTTTTGGTGAGGGCAGACTTCAACCCATCCAGCAGCTCGACCGAAGACGAGCAGATGATCAGATCATCTACGTACAGCGCAACCAGCATCAGCCCTCTCCCATCATCGCGCACGTACATGCTCGGGTCATTCTGGCAATGCGCGAAGGAGACGCCGGTCATGAAACCGTCCATCTCTTTGTACCGTATCCTTGGGGCCTGTTTCAGCCCATAGAGCGCTTTCACCAACTTGCACACCTTGCCCTTGGGAGCTTCGACTCCTTGGGGTACCTCCATCAGCACTTCCTTATCAAGCTTCCCATAAAGGAAAGCTGTCGTGACATCCATCTGGTGTATCTCCAAGTTATTTGTGGCAGCAATGCCAAGGAGAGAGCGGATGGAGGCAAAGGTCACAACGGGCGCGAACGTCTCATCGTACTCGGAGCCCGGGCGTTGAGAGAACCCCTTAACCACTACCCTTGCCTTGAACTTGTCGATGTTGCGGTCTTGCTTCTTCTTCATTCAGAGGACCCACTTGGATCCCACCACGTGGGCCTTGTCGGGTCTATCCACCAGCACCCATGTGCCGTTCTCGGCAATGGATGCGAGCTCGCTATCCACTGCCTCCTTCCACTTGGCCGCATCTGGGCCATTCATGGCCTCCGCCATTGTGGATGGCTCTCCCTGAGCCATGCACGACCAGCTAAGGCAGGTCCAATCATCCTCATACCGCAAAGGTGCTCTCTTTGGTCGCAAACTGCGCCGGGGTAGTGGTGCCGCTTCTTGCTTTGGTGCTCGTGCTTCCACAGGTGGTGGTTTGTCGTCGTCGTCGTCGCCAGAAGAGTCGTCAGACTCCAAGTCAGACTCGGAAGCCTCGGACGCCTCGGTATCCGCGTCCGTGTCAGATGCTGCATCATCCTCCGCAGCCACTCTCCCATTCCCACCACCTGCTGGCAAGGCGAGCCAGTTGTCGGGTGCTTCGTCTCCGGACTCAAGCAACACTATCCACTCTCCCGCTTTGGGAGTGAGGGTCGGGTCCAACAGCTCTCCCTTTCTAAGGGTGCGTTCGTCGAACACCACGTCGTGGCTCCTCACGAGCTTGCCTGCTGCTAGGTCCCAAAGCCGATAGGCTTTGTGTGACGTGTCGTACCCAACCATGATGCACTTCTTGGAGCGTGCGTCGAGCTTGCCTCCACCTTCTCCCGACTGGATCTTCACCCATGCAGTTGACCCGAACACTTTCGGATGAGATGCGTTGGGTTTCTTTCCCGACCATGTTTCCTGTGGGGTCTTCAGCTGCTTGTCCTGCTCCTTTCCACGCGTCCGCAAGGCGGTCGCTGGTGTGAGGTTCAAGAGGTAGCAAGCCGTTGTTGCTGCTTCAGCCTAAAAGCGAGGTGGGAGCTTGGCGTCGAAGAGCATGCTTCGCACCATGCCGAGTAGGGTCTGGTTCATCCTCTCGGCAACGCCGTTGCTTTGGGGGTTGTAAGGGGTGGTTTGCTCGTGGCGGATGCCATGATGCTTGAGCCAAGGCTTGCATGCCTCGTACTCACCCGCGTTGTCATTTCGGAGTGCCTTCACCTTCTTGGACGTTTGCCGCTCCACCATGGCGACGAACTCGAGGAGATTCTCCTTGACCTCTCCCTTTGTTTTGAGGAAGTAGATCCACAACTTCCGGCTGTGGTCGTCAATGAAGGTCAGGAAGTACTTGCTTCCTCCATTAGATGGTTTGCGGAAGGGTCCACACACGTCACTGTGTATAAGTTCAAAGATGTGCTCCGCTCGTTGACCTCCTCTCCCAAACGGCTTCTTCTTTGCCTTCGCTTGGAGGCATGGTTCACACAATGTACAAATTTTGCCATGCTTCATAGTGCACCCTTCCATTCCGCGGACTACCTCTTGCTCTTGCATCTTTTGCAGTGTGCTGTTGGCCACGTGGCCAAATTGCCGGTGCCACAGCTCAGCACCTGTGTCCTTGGTTGATGTGGCGGTCGCAGCGGTCGCCAGTGGTGATTCCTTCTTCTTGCCAGTGGTGCCACTGTCTTGGCGGCACATGCGAGTCCCTCATCCGACGCCTTGGTGACTTTGGTTTGAAGCACGTAGAGGCCATCGACTCTTGGAACTTGAAGCATGAGGTCGTCTTTGGTGTACAAAATCTGGATGTACTCGTTCTTGAGGGCCACCGCTTCCTTGTTGGTCAACACCACTGTCATGTTGTCGATGATTTGTGAGACGGACAGCAAGTTGGCTGCAAAGGAGGGCATGTACACCACCTTTTGAAGGTTGACTGCCTTCTCCGCACCATTCACGTTGAACGTGATCACCTTGTCCCCTTCGCCCATGGCTTGGACGACGCCACCGTTTGCACACTTGATGCGCATGACAGATTCGGCCATGGAGACAAATCCACCCATCTCTTTGTTTTTTTTTGTTTTTTTTTAAGCAACAATTTTTTTTAACAAAATCTTGATTAACATGAAGGAACATGCAAATGCCGCCCCTGACCGGCACATCTACGGGGTATGAAAACATGCAACAGCCGCCACACACGGTACAAGAAAGACGAGAGAGAAGGCAAGGAAACAAGCGTCAAGGACAAAGGAGACTCTCCTCGCCGTCCAACGGCACAGTTTAGCAAAGGTCAGACAGCGTGATAGGGCCAAGGGGCCATGGCCGCAGTAGCTCAACAGGTGTGACACTGCCCAGCGCCGCGTCCAGTCCGCCACGCCACAAGCCGAAGTCGCAGAGCACATGACACTGCTGCCGTATCCCAGCAACGGACAGCCGCTGCGCGAACAAGGACACCGCTCGCGCCAACCACCCCGGCTGGTCAGCCGCGCNCCGAATGGCATGGTGGATGTGAATAATCGGCCCAGACCCTGCACGGCGCGTGACATCCGCCGGAAGGAGCCCATGACCACCATGGATAGAGAGATATCCCAGTGGCAAACCCAGCCAAAGCTGGGCGTGGAGCCGAAAGTCGGCCGGGGCCAAGTAGAGACGATCACGAGGGCCCGTAGGGCTGGCTTGAAGCCAGAGAGCCGCTCCGCGGGACCCCACCGCCTAGCACCTCCGCACCATAGCCTCACACGCCTCCGGGAACAGCGCAGCCCCGACCATCTCCACCTCCTCCAACCACTGCAGACGTTGAAAATGGAAGAAGGACGGGCTGAGCTGCTGGTACAACCCCCGACCAGCACACTCGCGAAGGACCTCAAGCGCGGGCAAGCGTGCGACAATGGAAGCTGGCAGGTGCTCCACAATCCTCCCAAAGAGGACACAACAACTCCATCTCACGAGCCGCAGAAAGGTGGGGGCCGAAGAGGTCATAAAGAGACTGGAGCAAGGCCGTAGAAGAGCACGCGTACACAAGGTGCACCCTTGGAGCCGCAGCAAAAAGGCCCATGCCCCCAGCGTCAAACGGTAATTGCGCTTGGAGCCGCGCCAACCCCTGCAAAGCGCTAGCATGGGAATCCAGCGGGGCCTCCACCACCCCTAGGATGCCAAGGAGAGAGCGCCACACTGCGGAATCGAACTCCTGCAACACCCGCAGCTAGTCGGCGTCAGGGGGCAGAGCGCGCACAAGGAAGTCTGCTCGGAGTACAATGCACAGCCGGAGCATCGTCACCGCCGCCTGCGGATCCTCTAGCTGCGGGAGCAACAGGAGCTCACGGGTCTTCTCACGTAGCCACTCCTCCCCCCAGCCCCTCCGAAAGCCAGTAGACCCAATAGGACAGCCCAACAGCTCCACCCCCTCCACTGTCGATGGAATCCCAGCCAACGCGCTTGGAAGTGCCCCACCCGTCCGCCGCCATAGGAGACACTTCTTCGACTGAACCTGAAGCCCCTGGTCGCTAG
>SZWC01004512.1:122484-134623 GCA_023375785.1 Penium margaritaceum | reverse complement strand
TGGTCCGGAAGGACCAGCGGCCCCAGTCGCGTCCCCAGTCACGCGACTGGGGGTGCCGGCCCGGAGGGACCAGTGGACATAGCTGGGGCTGTCGGCTCGGAGGGACCAGTAGACGCGACTGGGGCTGCCGGCTCAGAGGGATTGAGGGACGTGTCACTTGGAAGCGGCAGGCTGGAGGACGGAATCACCACTCCCCAACGTGACGGGATAGACACAGACGGGCCGTAGCAAATGAGGTCGCGAGGAAATAGGTCTTCGAAGAAGAGGGCGTCCCGGGACTCAACGATGCAGTGTCGGGAGGGATCCTAGAAGCGCCTGGCCTTGGACTGAGGAGAGATACTGAGGAAGGTGCAAGGACGTGCGCGGGGGGCAAGGTTGCTGCCTTGCCTCGGGGTGGGCAGCTACACAATGGCCATGGAGCCCCAGACGCTAGCCGGGCAGAGGTCAGCTCGCTGACCGCACCAATGTTGGTACGGTGTGGAGTGGCAGGAAAGGGGACCGTGGGGAATCCGGTTCCAAACCCAGGTCATGTAGGCCATGGTTTCGAAATAGAAGCCATCGGAGAGACCAGACACGACCCGCATTGTGCGGACGGCGTCGGCCATGGTACGGTTCCACAATTCGGAGACACCGTTCTGGGCGGGCGTGTAAGGCGCGGACGTCTCATGGCGGATGCCGCGGGAGGCGAGAAAGGTTGTGGCCTCACCCATGTACTGACCACTGCGATCAGAGCGAAAACGGCGGAGAAAACGGCCACACTCGCGCTCCGCAAGGACAAGCCAGTCCTGGATGGCGTGGGTGACATCGCTCTTCTGCCGAAGGCGAAAGACCCAACGGCAGCGAGAATAGTCGTCAATGAGGGTGAAGACATAGCGACCATGCTCGCCGACAGACTCGGTGGGGAGAGGACCCATGACGTCCGAATGGACAAGGTCGAGAGGAGCGGATGCACGGGAGGAAGACAAGGGGTACATGAACCGCTGCATCTTCCCCTGAGCGCAATCAATGTACTGAGTGGGGCACGGGAGGGGGAAAGTCTCCAGGTCAAGGCCCTTAGCTGGCTGGGTGCGGAGCATGCTGTCTACGGCAGTAGAGTGGACGTGGTAAAGACAACAGTGCAAGAGGCGAGTGTGCTGAGAAGAAAGTGTACTGGTGAGAAACATATGGCCTATGGCGGTCGACGGGGAGGAGACGGAAGGAGAGGAGGAGAGGCGAGGTACATGCCACAGGTTGCCACGGGCGGTGGCGTGCAGTACAACCAGAGGGATGCAACGACACAGTGCCAACACCACACGAGTGCACAACGTCCATGCTCATGTGGTAAAGGGCAGTGACGGACAGAAGGCTGAGCTCAAGACCTGGGACAAAGAGGACATCGGTCAGAAAGACGTCACCGGAGGGACCACGGAAACGAATGACGCCAACACCACGGACAAGCAACACCTGGCCAGAGCCTGTTCGAACACCGGAAACATCGCCTACAGGACCGAGCATACTAAAGGCCTCACGAGAGGCCGTCATGTGATGCGTGGCCCCGGAGTCGATGATCCAGGTCTCAGCAGGGTCGTGAACCGGGGTCGGTAGATCGCTAACGGTCACATGGCAGCAAGCAAGGGATGTGGACGTGGTGGAAGGAGGCGCAAACCGAGACTGCCAATCATCAAGCCAAGCAACGTCGTCATGGGAAGGAGTAGCGGAGACCATGAGAGACGACGAGTCAGATGAGGAAACGGGGCACGACCGTAGCATAGTCTCAGTCATGCAGGGCTGGACAGGAGAGTAGGAAGTGATGCAACACGCACTTCCCTGGGGAGGAGGGCGAGGCAGGCCGAGCTGGAGCGCAATGAACTGCTCCAGCTGGCGCTCACAAGAGGACGGCCCAGGAGCGTAGACGGAGTGCGGGGTGACAGTGCTGGAGCCCGGGTAGAAGGATGACTGTGCCGGCGCCGACAGTTGCGGCGCTGGTGTCGGCGGGACTGGTGAAGCAACCGGAGTGGTGGAGCTGCTAGACGACTATGAGGTGTCAGCGTCGATGATAGCTATGGCGGCAGAGGCGAGACGGCGCTCGCGCTGGCGACGTATGGTGGCGATGACGCGCGCCTCGTCTGTCGGTAGAGGGCACGTGTACCACCCGTGCCCGGGCTGGCCACAGTTGTGGCAGACCGAGCCGCCACCGCTGGACCCGGTCGATGGCTGTTGCTACTGCTGACCCTTGTCATTCTTGTTCCGATACTTTTTCTTCCCCGATGATGAAGAGGTAGTTGCGGCGGGGGAGGCGATGGCCACGGAGGCGACGGAAGGGGAGGCGATGGCAGGGGAGGCGACGACCTCCGTGCGATGGAGTCGGGACTCCAGACGAGCTTCCTCAATCCAGAGGAAGAGCTCGTATGCCTAGGGTATGAGGGTATCCTAGGGGCGCCATGGTGGAGAGGACGTCGTGAGGGTAGTGGTTGAAGACGTCCGCGTACGCGTCAGTGGCACCGCGCTTGATGGTGAGGAGCACGGCCAGAGGGGGTGGGGCAGACTTGTTGAGGCGACGAAGGATGTCCTCCACCTGCTGCCAGTAGGAGATGACCATCTCGGACTCCCCCATGTGCAGGGAGCTAAACTCCCGCAGCAGTCGGCTAGTCTCAGCCTTGCTAGACAGGCGATGGAGACGAGTAAGGACGTGCCATGCGGCTATAGGGTCTGGGGTGGCGCCAGCGGTGAAGTCGCCTAAGCAGGGCTCGAGGATGAGGCGGGAAGCCGGAGGGGCGACAGGGACTAGAGCACGTACGGCACGACCAGCATCATACAACTTGTCCGCCAGGGTGGCATCATACGGCAGGGTGTAGTATGCCCACAGGCCCTCACCCTGCGCCTAGATCCAAAAGCTGAGCTCCCAGCTCCGGAACTGCTCGCCGGCCTGAAGCGGCGGCGGCGACGTCTCAAGGTCCTTTTGCCTGCGGCTGGCACCCGGAGTGGGGCCAAGGACGGAGGTCACTGTTTGCCGCTGGCGCTGAGTCTGTTGCTATGCCAGGTAGTGCGTGCCAGTAGACACAACTGGGTTGGCGTGCCGTAGAGGGTTGATGGATGGCGGCGCAATGGGGGCAGTCTGATAGACCAATGGCTACAGTGCCGCAAGCTGCTGCGTCAGGGCGTTGAGCTGTTGCTGAAGAGCTGCGAGGGGGTCAGGGTTGTCGCCAACGACGCCAGAGGGCTGCTGCCGCCGCTACTGCTACTGCTGCCACTACTACTGCTACTCCTGCTGCTGCTGCTGCTCCTACTTCTCCTTCTGCTCCTACTGCTTCTTCAACTGCTAATGCTGCTCCTGTTGCTGCTGCTGCTACTGCTGTCGCTACTGCTACTACTGCTGCTGCAGCCGCTACAAGAACGGGAGGGTGGGGGTCCCCCCAACAGAGGACCCCTCCCTAGTGGGACTACTAGCCATGGTGTGATGCCCTTTTTTTTTGTGGTGCTGATATCAGCAATAACGTCTGCTGAGGGCGGTGAGCGTCCTTCCCACCCTTAGGTTTGCTTCCCCCTTCCCTTACCCCTTTTATTGTTTTGTTTGTTTTTTTTGTGAGTTGATGATGTCAGCAGTGACGTTAGTAGTGGGATGCTGACGTCAGCAGTGGCGATTGTTGGGGCCGCTGTTGCAGCTGTTGTTGCTGTTGTTGCTGCTATTACTGTTGCTACAGCAGCTGCTGTTATTGCTGCTCCTGTCGTTGGTGCTGTTCCTGCTGCTTCTGTTGCAACTGTTGCTGCTACTGCTGCTGCGGCTACTGCTGTTGGTGCGGCTGCATTTACAGCAGCAATTGCTATTGCTGTGCACTGCTGCGGCTGATGTGGCGGCTGTAGTAGCAAATGCAACTGTTGTAACTGCGGTAGCAAAGCTGGTGGGCTCGGGGATTTCTTTTCTTGCTTGTTCTTTCTCTTTTCCCGTTTGTCACAGCGGGTAGTTGCCCGTTGCTAGGTGCGAGCAGTGAGTTACTGCTCGCTTGCAGCGAGCTGCTGCTCGCTGGTAGTAAGCAGCTGCTCGCTGGTAGCAGCAGGCTGCTGCTCGCTGCTCGCTTGCTATGGACAGTGAGCAGTAGCAGCCGCTGCTTGCAGCTGCTCGCTGCAGCCGCTGCTACGCCTCGCTGTTGCGACTGCTGCAGCCTGCTGCTGCTGTTGTTGTTGCTGCTGCTCGATGTTGATGGGGGCTGCTGTTACTACGAGCTGCTGCTACGGGCTGATGCTGTTGCGAGCTACTACTGCGGGCTGCTGTAGGCTGCTGCGAGCTGCTGCTGCTGCTGCTGCTGCTGCAGCAACACGCAGCTACTATTGGCTACTGCTGTCACTGCTCGCTGTGGTTGCCTGCGGCTGCTGTTGCTGCAGACTGCTACTATTGCGTGCTAATGCCAGTCAGTGCACCTGGGTGATGTTGTAGCGTGCGTCGTCGCCCGCAGGTGTTGGACGTGGCCTGCCACTTACCTCCTCGTGTCACGCGTGGGGGTCAGTGCTACCGAAAAGGTTTTGGTAGCATTTCCCCTGGCCCAATGGCCGTGGGAAAAAATCTGACGCCGCCACCAGGTGGGTCAATGCTGCCAGAGAAAATCTGGCAGCATGTCCCTGCACTGGCGCGTATGGGGGTACGCCGGCGTTGTCTGGCACCTATACGCCACTCTTCTGCTGTCGCTGCTACGCTCTGGCTCTGATACCAAGCTGGAAAACCTAGACAGCAGGTTGGGGCAGCGACGTTGATGCAGTGTGTGGGCTTCCACGCTCATTGCTTTAGTCTGCTGCCCCCTCAATCTGCTGCTCTAGAGTCTAAGTCTGGAAGCTTTAGGTTTGTTACTCAGATTCGCGCGCGCTAGTGTTAGCGCGAGAAAGCAGCTGAAAACTGAAAGTGACAGATTAGGAATGAAGAATGAGCAACAATGGGAGACCCCTCCAAGTTCTAGCCCCCCCCCACTAGTATAGAACTTGTTACTCAGCTAACCAGCCAATCAGAAAATAGTCCTAGACATGTTTTCTGGCAGGCTGGGTTTTCTCGGTGAGCCATGCCAGACGCCTGACAACCCAAAACCAGGGCGTCGTCCGTTTTGCTTGAAAACTGGACCATAGCATGATACCAACGCTGTGAACGCAGTTGTGCAGATAGAATCAACCAGAAAAACAGCAACAAATAGTTTTGGCTGCCCAAACCCAGGCAGTGCCTATGACAGTCAGCGATGCCAAGCAAGGCCATACAGCAGGAGACATGGACCCTAGGCACCGCATGATGCTGCAGACGCAATGCCACAACCAGATACAGTGCTAGGTGCATGCAGACAGCATCTGTAGTGGCAATGACCGCCATCGGCCCGACCGCCGAGGAGGCCTGCTGATGGAGGTGAGCGCATCGCCGGAGGGAGGAGGCTCCAACGAATGATGAGTGGGCCTCAGCGCGCGTCGCCTCCATCGAGCGACACTCCAGCAGTGCGAGTCTCGCCGTCAGTCATTTGCACGCCATTGTACACAAGCCGGGAGGACACAACAGAGTACAATGAGAGATGCATGAAAACCAACAGCACAGGCTAGATCTTTCTGATCAGTGGCACGGCTGTGTCCTGGCGTAGTGGCAAGCGGGGGTCCATTGCACGCAACACTGCCGAGGCTGAGTGCGTGGCCCTTTGCTTTGGCACTTGTGAGAGTGTGTGGTTGCGTCAGCTGTTGTCTAGGTTGCGTCAGTCCGTCGCATCCATCACGTTGCATTGTGACAATGAGAGTGCCATGGCCATCGCCGACAATGACGGAGTGCATCACACACGCACAAAGCACATCAACGTTGAGTATCACTATGTGCGTTCATTGTTGCATGACGTAAGCATCAGCATTGTGTGGGTTGAGACAACATGGTTGCTGGCTGACTTCTTGACCAAGGCACTGAAGCGCGACTCGTTCAAGAAGGCTGTGAGTTTGGTTGGCGTGCGTCCATGAGTGGCTCTCATTGTGCCTACCTGCTTCTCTGTGTGCCCATGGGGTGTCTGGTTGTTGATTGTGTCTCTGCCCCGACATGTGCACTACGTCTGTGAGTCATGGGGGGGTGTTGGTTTGCGTATCTCTCATTGTGCTCTGTTGTGTCCTCTCGGCTTGTGTACATCGCGCTGCAGATGACTAACGAGGAGACTTGACGCTGCTGGAGTGTTATCCGGTGGAGCCGACGCGCGCTGAGGCCTACTCGCAGTTCGCTGGAGCCTTCTCCCTCTGGCGACGTGCTCAGCTCCATCGGCAGGCCTCCTCGGCGGTCGAGCCGGCGGCGGTCACTGCCACCGCAGATGCTGTCTGCATTCACCCAACGCTGTTTTGACTGTGCCATTGTGTCTGCAACATCATGCTCTTCCTATGGTCCATGTCTCTTGCTGCGTGGCACTGTTTGGCATCGTGGACCGTCGTAGGCACTGCCTAGGTTTGGGCAGCCAGAACTCTTTGCTGCTATTCTTTCAGCTGATTCTGACTGCATGACTGCGTTTGCAGCGTCAGTATTATGTTATGGTACAGTTTTCAGGCGAAACGGACGACACCCGGGTTTTGGGCTGGCGTGCGTCTGGCAGGGCTCACCGAGAAATCTCTGCCTGCCAGAAAATAGGTCTAGAACTATTTTCTGATTGGCTGGTTAGCTGAGTAACAAGTTCTACACTAGTGGGGGAGGGGGGGGGCTAGAACTCGGAGGGGTCTCCCATTGTTCCTCATTCTTCATTCATAATCAGTCACTTTCAGTTTTCACCTGCTTTCTGGCGCCAACACTGACGCACACTTTTTTTAGTGACAAACCCGGGGCTTCAAGACTTAGTCTCTCGAGCAGTAGACTGAGGGGGCAGCAGAATTAAGAAACGAGCGTGGAAGCCCGCGCGCTGCATCAACAACGCTGCTGCCCCAACCTGTTGCCTGGTTTTTTTTGTTTTATTCTGGTCCGTGCGGTTTAATTGGTGAGCATTGCAAGAGGACCGACAACCCCAAAACCTGGCCGTCATCCGTTTTTCCTTAAAACTGGACCACACTAAACATCCACGCTACAAACGCAGTCGTGCACTCAGAATCAGCTAGAAAAGTACTTGAGCTCAAGTGAGATGCTGCAGCGCCTCTCACTTGAGCTGTGTCAGTCAGTACCTGCCATTGTGCTTTGTTGCGACAACCAGAGTGCCCTTGCCATTGCGGAGATCTCTGGTGTTTGTTTACACTGGCACGAAGCACATTGCGGTTGAGCATCACTCTGTGCGTGATCTAGTGGAGTGACACGTGATCTCCATCATATGGGTTGGCATTGACATGCAGCTTGCTGACTTCTTGACGAAGACACTAGCACGCAGGAAGATTCTAGAGGGCATTCGTTCAGTTGGGCTTCGCCCCTTGCCTTAAGGTGGTTGAGTGTGGGGTGTGTCTGTGTTTGTGTCACGACTGTTTGTGAACTTGTTGGTGTAATTGTTTTAGGGTTGCACATTTATGGACATGCGTAACATCGGGTCATGGGGGAGTGTTGTGATTTGTGACGTTCCTGTCGACTTGTAAAGTCTACTATGACCACTCGGCCGTATCCATGCCCGTGCGGATCCCTGATGCGAACCCAGGTGGTACCGGTGTGTCTTGTGGTGGTAGACTACCACCTTGGAGCTGACCGACGACCGTCCCAGAGGACTGGTCGCTGCCAGGGACCTCCTGCATTTTTTCTACAACAAGTAGGAGTTCATCGGTGGACTGGCCATGGGCCCGATTTGCATGTTTTTGCATTGTGTGTCCACCGTTTGATGTTGGATACATGCATGTGACCAGACATAGCGTCCGGCTTTTGATTCTGCATGTCTAGGTTCAGACGACGTAGCGTTCTGACATGTCTACGCTGAGTTGCGGCCAAAACAGAGGTTTTGGGCCAAATTTTAGGACAGACCTTGCGCTGCCGCGTGCGACACCCGCCATGCGCCGCGGCAGGTACTTATGCCATGGACTTGTAATCTTTCATCTCTCTCTGCAAATGTTATTGAAGCATTCTGACACTCTCATTCATGTCTCCTAGCCAGACCCTTGCCGTTGTGTGTACGACCTGTGACTGTCGTCGTCGTCTGACCAGGCATTCACGTCTAGTCAGCGGCAGTGTTGCTAGGAAGCTTCCATGCATCTACTCAGTTACAGCCTCTCAGGATGCCTAAACTTGCCTAGCTTGGCTTGTCGGTAGTGCTAGTACATCATTGTAGAGTCTGGATGTGTTTTTGGGGTATGTTCCATTTTTTTGTCAGTCGAGACCCGGGCACATGGATGATTGAGAAGGAAATAATGTTGTGCTAGTCTGGCGAAGACATTTTTCTACTGCCTCATGCACTTGGATTGAAGTGAGAGACCTGCTATGTCCAAAACTAACACCTGAGCAGGGCTGGCTGCTCAGTTGTGAGAGGGAAAACTTGCACTCAACCGCCAAAACTGTAGTTGAAAGTGAGTAGAAGTTGTGTTGACAGCAAGAATGAATTTTAGTGTGAGACCCCTACCATACTGACCAAGACCCTCATCTCTACGAGGCTTGTTGCTCAGGCTACTGGGAAACTGCTAGGAAGCTTCCTAGCCTTGCTGCTGCTGACGTGGCGACACTGTCCAGTCAGCTGACGCACTAGCAAGCAGGCAGGTGCAAGAAACAGCAAGGATCAGGCTAGGGAGACGCGCAAAGTCTCATAAGCTTCAATAGCTTAGTAAATGCAGAGATAAATGACAACTGACAGGTCCAGGGCATAAATACCTGCCGCGGCGCACGGCGGGTGTCGCACGCGGCAGTCCAAGAGCTGTCCTAAAACCGGCCCAAAACCACTGTTTTGGCCGTAACTCTGCGCACACATGTCAGAATCCTACGCCGTCTGAACCTAGACGTGCAGAATCAAAAGACGCACGCAACGACTGGTCACATGCATGCATCNGTCCGCCGCCTGTCGTCGCGCCGGTGTCACCAGGGCCGCCTGCCTCAGGGATCTGCACGAGTATGGACACGGCCGAGTGGTCACAGTAAACTGTACAGGAACGGCACAAACCACAACACTCCCTCATGACCCGATGGTACGCATGTCCATACGCGTGCAGCACTGGTACAACCACATAGTGAGTGACATAGACAGATGAGACGGCAACGTACATCCCACACTCAACCACTGTCACGCACGGGGCGAAGCCCAACAGAACGAATGGCCACCAGGAACTTTCCGCGTGCAAGTGCCTTCGTCATGAAATCAGCTCGCTGCAAGTCAGTGCCAACCCACATGATGGAGATCACGCGTCGCTCCACCAGATCACGAACGAAGTGATGCTCAACCGCAATGTGCTTTGTGCGAGCATGAAAAACACCAGAGTTCTCCGCAATGGCGAGAGCACTCTGGTTGTCGCAACGCAGCACAATGGCGGGTACTGACTGCCCAAGCTCAAGAAACAAGCGCTGCAGCCAAACTGCCTCAGCAGCCCCTGCCCCCAAAGCCACATACTCTGCCTCCGACGAGCTACGTGCGATGCAGCCCTGCTTCCCGCTTCGCCAAGACAAAGCGGTACCACCGAGCAGAAACACGTAGCCAGTGCGACNTGTCGGGACGCGTGGTCGTGGCCAGGTACATCAGAGATCCGATAAGACGGAGGTACAAGGTCACGTCCACTGTCTCCCCCAGCTGTGTAGGGTCATCCACCTTCAGGGCATCCTGCCCATCAGGTGTGATGGGTGTGGAAGCAGTGGGCACTGCACCAAGGAGATCGCTAAAGCGCTCCCCCACGACTCGTGCATATCGGGCCTGATGCAGCAGCAGTGTCCGGTGTCTGCGATCACGTACAATCTCCATACCGAGAAACACCGATGCAGGACCGAGGTCCTTCATCCTGTAGGCGGTCTGCAGGACAGCCTTGGCCTCCTTCACGGCCTCCAGGGACGGAGACGCAATCAGAAGGTCATCAACATAGACCAGGATGGCGGTGAGACGCTCGGGTGTCGGCAGGATGAACAGCGAGGGGTCAGCCTCGCTCTGTACGTATCCTGCACGAGTCAAGGTGCCTGTGATCTCCCGGTTCCAACACCGTGGAGACTGCTTGAGGCCGTACAAGGACTTGCGCAAGCGCCAGACCTTGTCACCGTCCTCAAAGCCTGGTGGCTGAGCCACGTAGATCTCCTCATCCAGAGAGCCATGGAGGAACGCGTTGTTCACATCCATCTGGTGTAGTTCCCAGTCATGCTGAGCCACTACACCGAACAGAGCTCGAGCTGAGGTCATGCGGCCGACAGGGGCAAAGGTGTCAGTGTAGTCAACTCCCTCAATCTGAGAGAACCCCTTGACGACCAAGCGGGCCTTGTAGCGTTCCAGTGAGCCATCAGGCTTCACTTTCTTGCGAAAGACCCACTTGACCTGAATCGCCTTCCTCCCGGGGGGAAGATCGACCAGCTCATAGACTCCGTGCTCTCGGATAGCGCGAAGCTCATCCTCACAAGCAGCTCGCCAGGCATCAGAATCCTGAGATGAGAGAGCCTCCCTCAATGTGCCTGGATCAGGGGCCAGAGAGGGGGAACTCTGCGTGGCGAGTGCAGACGCCACAGTGTCAGGCCTGACAGCCACGAGGTCAGCTGCTGCGTCACAGGCGATATGGAACTCGCGAGTGACCAGATCGTGCCCGATGGGGCACGCTGGGTGTACCTCTGTAAGTTCAGTGCGGGCACTCAGGCCTAGGGCCTTTGTGCCTGGATCACTGCTCGCGATGCTGCGAGTGGGGCGCCTGGGTCCGGAACCCGACACCCGCTGAGCTCCGGAATCCAGTGGTCGAAGGCGACCACCGGGCTCACGGGTGTAACCGGAGGTCGAGGGACACACAGCAGGCGCAGAGACGAGCACGTCCACAGGGTCAGGGACAACCGCAGCAGGTGAGGACTGAGACGAGGCAGCCGGGGATGCCGTGCGAGGAGACGCGTGTGTGGGGGACCCAGAGGTGGGGGTGCCAGCGGGTAAGGCCGGCCCGGACACTGAAAGAGTGTTAGTCGAAGCAGGGACAGGCGTGGGCTGGACTGGGTCAGACGCCTGAGCAGGGGTGCTAGCAGAGACAGGTGGTGATGCAGGAGGAGGCGTGAGGGCCGTGGTGCCTGTAGGGTGTGACGTGGGCGGCACATGCGATATCTCTGGGCCAACGGCAATGATAGCCGGGTCGTCAAGTGCTGGAGACCGAGAGGGGGCTCGAGCGGACCCATCAGCCTGGCGACCAGTGGGAGACGGCGAAGAAATCTCCCCCATCCGCCGAGAACCCTCACAGGAAGGGACGTGGGCGGCTGACAGGGCTGTGATGGAAGTCAGATCACGGTAAGTGAGTGACTCAAAAAACAGCGCGTCCCGAGACTCGATGACACGACGGCGAGTGGGATCCCAGAAGCGCCAGGCCTTCGACCGCGGGGAGATGCCGATGAAGGCACACAAGCGACCCCGAGGGGAGACCTTGGACCCCTGCTGGTCCTCGGTGTACCACACGGAGGCCAGGGAACCCCAGACGCGAGCGAGGCGAAGATCAGCACGGTGGCCAAACCAGAGCTCGTACGGTGTAATATGGTCCGGAAGCGGACCATGCGGGAGGCGGTTCCAGACCCAGGTCATGTAGGAGAAACCCTCGAAGGCGAAGGACTCCGGGAGACCGCACTCAGACCGCATGGCGCGGACCGCATCCTCCATGGTGCGGTTCCAGCGCTCAGAGACACCGTTCTGCTGTGGGGTGGCAGGAGCGGAGACCTGGTGAAAAATGCCGTGCTCAGCAAAGAAGGCGTCCATCTCACCGAGGAACTCGCCACCGCGATCCGATCGGAAGGTGTGTAGCGTGTGGCGAGACTGACGCTCAGCCATCACGAGCCAGAGCCGAACCGCAAGGGCGGCGTCGCTCTTCTGACGCAGACTGTAGACCCACCGCATCCGGGTGAAGTCATCAGTCAGTGTCAGAACATATCGGCCCCTCTCGGACACGGACTCAACCGGGAGAGGACCAAGCAGGTCCGAGTGGACCAACTCGAGGGGCCGCAGTGCTCGTGAACGCGAATCAGGGTAAGTGCACCGGTGCATCTTACCCTGAGCGCAAAAAAGGCAGTCGGTCTTGGGTGGCTTCTCGAAAGAAGCCACGTCAAGACCAAGAGCGGGCTGTGTCCGGATGAGCTTCGACA
>SZWC01004512.1:86583-119381 GCA_023375785.1 Penium margaritaceum | reverse complement strand
GTCCGCCGCCTGTCGTCGCGCCGGTGTCACCAGGGCCGCCTGCCTCAGGGATCTGCACGAGTATGGACACGGCCGAGTGGTCACAGTAAACTGTACAGGAACGACACAAAGCACAACAGTTGTGTCCTCCCGGTTTGTGTACATCGGCGTGCAGATGATTGACGGTGAGACTCGACGCCGTTGGAGTGTCGCTCGTGTTGTGCTTTGTGCCGTTCCTGGACAGTTTACTATGACCACTCGGCCGTGTCCATACTCGTGCAGATCCCTGAGGCAGGCGACCCTGGTGACACTGGCGCGATGACAGGCGGCGGACTACCAGCTTGGAGCTGACCGACCACTGTTCCAGAGCCCCAGATGCCACCGGGACTCTTTGCTGTGTTTTCTACGTCTTGTAGGCGTCTTTCGGCGGACTGGCGATGAGGCCTATTTGCATGTTTTTACATTGTATGTCCTCTGTCTGTCAATGGATGCATGCATGTGACCAGTCGTAGCGTCCGTTTTTCGATTTTGCACGTCTAGGTTCAGACGGCGTAGCATTCGGACATGTGTGCGCAGAGTTACGGCCAAAACTGTTGTTTTGGGCCGGTTTTAGGACAGCTTTTGGAATGCCGCGTGCGACACCCGCCGTGCGCCGCGGCACGTATTTATGCCATGGACCTGTCATTTGTCATTTCTCTCTGCATATGCTATATTGAAGCATTCTGACACTGTGCCTTGTGTCTCCTAGCCAAACCCTTGTCGTTGTGTGTACGACATGTGGATGTCGTCACCGTCTGATCAGGCACAGATGCCCGGTCAGCGGCTGTGTTGCTAGGAAGCTTCTACGCACTTTTTCATGGTATCAGAGCAGTGAGACATTTCTCACGGAGCTGCGCAGCAGAGACACAGCAATGCAGCAGCAATGAGAGTCACCGCTGCAGCAGAGTTCCTGGGGTCTGTTGGAGACGGCCGGTCGCCGTCAACGCACTCCACCCACCACGTGAGATCGCAGCTGCGGAGGCAGCAGCGGCGGCGTGTACCGCCACGCAGAGGTGCGTGGCGGTTGCAGTGCGTGCAGCCGCCCTCCCACAGCCGTAGCAGCACAGCTGCAGCAGCAGAGGCGGCGGCAGCAGCAGCGCAGCTGCAGCGTCGGCAAGAGTAGCGCAGCAACGGCAGCGGCGGCAGCAGCACAGCAGCAGCAGCGGCAGTCGCGGCGGGCACAGCAGAGCAGCAACGGCAGTAGCAGCAGCAGCAGCGCAGCAGTGGCCGCAGCAGCAACGCGCGGCGACGGCAGCCAGCAGTAGCTGCAGCGCGCAGCAGCTGCTACAGCGTGCAGCAGCAGCAGCAGCAGCGCAGCCGCTGCTGCCACCGTGCACACGCAGCTACGCAGCTGCTGCTGCAGCTGACAGCACAGCTGCAGCAGCAGCTGGGCGGAAGCTGCAGCGTAGCTGTCGCGGAGCTGCCGCGCGCCACCGCGAAGCGGCTCCACACTCGCGCAGAACCGTGACAAAAACCAAAAAAAAAAAAGGGAAGGAGGGGACGAGCTGACGTCAGCATTGTTGATTGCTGACGTCATCAGGTCGTGCTGACGTCAGCAACCACTTGCTGATGTCAGCATTACACTTAGCCAAACTTTCACCCGGAAAGTCAAAAGTTGCCAGCGTTTTAACTCTTCGAGAAACGCAGGCGGTTTTGAAATCCGACAAACTTGACCTGTCGTCCCATAGTGAGCGGCGACATGAGTTCGCCCGACGACAAGGACAAGGGGCCAGGTGATCCCTCCTCCTCTTCTTCAGGGGTATTGAGCCCTCGCTCATAGGCCATTGCGGACCTGCGCAGCCAGCAGGATGAGCTGCGTCGTCTGCAGCGAGAGCAGACTGTCGCGATCCGCACGTTGACTGAGCTTCTGCGTGCTCAATCCACGGCTCCTTCGCGGATTTCTGAGGGAGCTGCCGGCGTTGCGGCCTCTACCCAGCACTCGGCCCAGGTGCCCGTGACAGGTGCTCCGCCTGCTTCACCTGCTGCTGTGGTTTCTCCACCACCTGCTGACCTCCTTGATGACAAGCCATTCATGCCAGGCTTCGAGGATGACTCCCAAGTGCAGGAGATTCGTCTTTTACAAGAGCGCCTCCGTCAGCTGCAATCGGGTACCCGACCTCCACCCGTGTCCCCGATATGATCGTCACCTAACTTCCCGGGTGATCACCCTCTCCCACGAGTTTTTCCCGTTTCTCGCCCTCCTCAGCCTTCGGTTGCTCTCCCCATGGAGCGGCAGCAAAAGGACTTTGAAGCACCACCTCCACAATACATCAGCGAGGATGGCTTCGAATGCTGGGAGATCCTGTTTCAGGTGTGGGCCACTTCCGAGGGAGTGTGGCCTTACTACCACAGCCCATACCAGTCTACAGATCTAGCACAGGCGCAGACAACAGCCCGGGCCATGCGCGGACTTCTCTATGCCATGCCACGCGAGTCTGTCGTCGACTTCCTCCCCTTCCTCGGCCAGGCTGGCACAGGCACCGGAGCCGATCCTCGTGGAGGCTGGGATCTGGCGTTGTCCCTACTGGCCGCAGAGACGCACGCCACACGTGCGTCACACATTCGTGCTTTCCACTCGCTCCGTCAGGGGCCAGCGCAGCCTGCGACGGATTACTGGCGACGCGCCATGCGTATCTACACGTGTCTGGGGACCTCAGGGGGCACACAACTGTGGGCGCTTCGGATGATCATGCTCGGAGTTCGCCTGGAGTACACCGGCATCTTCACACGGTACAGCGACGCTGCCCTCGAGCCTTTCTCAGCCACTCTGCAGCTGCTCCCTTGGGCGCATCAGCTTTTCCTCCAGGTGACATCGGCGCGCGAGGCAGCAATAGCGCATCAGGAGACTTCCCTCGCTACAGCAATCATCGCATCACCACCATCTTCCCTCCTGCAGTCACCCTCATCCACCTCCATCACGACCTCATCTTCCTCCTCCTCTTCGACCCCGTCTACACCCACACAGACGTAGGGCATTGCAGCAGCTGCCTTGGGGAAGAAGAAGAATAGGAGGCGCGGATCGGGTCAGCAGCAGCCGTCATCCAGTGGTAGCAGTGGCCGTTCCGTGTACTGCTATAACTATGGAGGCGCCCATCGCTACACCGAGTGCCAGCAGCCGCTTGAGTAGGCGCGCATCACTCGTGGGCTTCAGGCTGCCCATGCTTCTCACACTGCGTTCGGCACGTCGCCCGCACACTCCTCTGGACGCGCGGCGACCACGACTACAGCTGTTCCTACGTCCTCACCAGCGAGCAGCAGTGATCCAGACCCACGCGACCGCACCATCACCGAGCTTCGTCATCTTCTGGCGCTTCACTTTCAGGGAGGTGCGAGTGTGTTGTCATCGTCGAGTGGGTCACAGACTGCTTGTTCGTCCGTCCTCGTGACTCGTGATGACACGTGTGGGGGAGCATAGTCCGCATGTGATGATGATGGGCCTGACTGCACTGACTGGAATCATGAGTCTCACCTTCGTGATGTACGTCGTTCCTTCCCACTGACGGCTCAGGATCCCTCTGATGCCGAGTGTTCCATTGCTCGTTGTACAGTGACGTCCACCAGTCGTGACTCCGGTGGCACTTAGATCATCGATTCCGGTGCCACCCATCACATGACGTGTCGTCGTAGTGACTTTGTGGTATTAGGTCCTGTCACGACTGTCCGTTCTGTTCGTACAAGCTCTGGTCAGTCCTTGCCGGTCGACGGTGTTGGGGTTGTATGCTTTGATGGTCCGTCTGGCCCCCTGTATCTCTCTGACGTGCTGTTTGTGCCTGATCTTGAGCTCAGTCTGCTGTCTGTGCGTGCCTGCACTCTGATGGGTCTCTCCGTTGAGCATACCGCTGATTCAGCGAATGTGACTGCTCTTGACACCCGAAGCATTGTCCTGCGTGCTTCAGTTATACATGATTTGCATCGCATTGCTCGGCCCTCCTCCCCTTGATCTCCCTCCTCCTCTGGTCGCGTTTTTGTCACTGGTGTTCTATCCCCGGAACACCAGCGGTTGCTTCACCGTCGTCTGTGTCACGTGGGCTCCGACACTGTGTCGAAGCTCATTCGGACATAGCCTGCTCTTGGTCTTGACGTAGCTTCTTTCGAGAAGCCACCCAAGACCGACTGTCTTTTTTGCGCTTAGGGGAAGATGCACCGGTGCACTTACCCTGATTCGCGTTCCCGAGCACTGAGGCCTCTCGAGTTGGTCCACTCGGACCTGCTCGGTCCTCTCCCGGTCGAGTTCCTGTCCGAGAGGGGCCGGTATGTTCTGACGCTAACTGATGACTTCACCCGGATGCGGTGGGTCTACAGTTTGCGTCACAAGAGCGACGCCGCCCTTGCGGTTCGGCTCTGGCTCGAGATGGCTGAGCGTCAGTCTTGCCACACGCTACATAATTTTTGCTCGGATCGCGGCGGCGAGTTCCTCGGTGAGATGGACTCCTTCTTTGCTAAGCACGGCGTTTTTCACCAGGTCTCCGCTCCTGCTACCCCATAGCAGAACGGTGTATCTGAGCGCTGGAACCGTACCATGGAGGATGCGGTTCGCGCCATGCGGTCTGAGTGCGGTCTCCCGGAGTCCTTCGCCTTCGAGGGCTTCGCCTACATGACTTGGGTCTGGAACCGCCTCCCGCATGGTCCGCTTCCGGATCATGTTACACCGTACGAGCTCTGGTTTGGCCACCGTGCTGATCTTCGTCTCGCTCGCATCTGGGGTTCCTTGGCCTCCGTGTGGTACACCGAGGACCAGCAGGGGTCCAAGGTCTCCCCTCGGGGTCGCTTGTGTGCCTTCATCGGCATCTCCCCGCGGTCGAAGGCCTGGCACTTTTGGGACCCCACTCGCCGTCGTGTCATTCAGTCCCGTGACGCACTGTGTTTTGAGTCACTCACATACCGTGATCTGACTTCGATCACATCCCTCTCTGCAGCTCATGTCCCTTCCTGTGAGGGTCCTCGGTGGATGGGAGAGACTTCTCCGCTAGCGACCATTCCTCGTCAGGCTGATGTGTCCGCTCGAGTCCCCTCTCGGTCTCCAGCACTTGATGATCCGGCTATCATTGCCGTTGGTCCAGAGATCCCGCCTGTTGAGCCTGTTTCACACCCCAGAGGTACCGCTGCTCTCACGCCTCCTCCTGCATCATCACCTATGTCTACTGGCACCCCTGCTCCGACGTCTGACCCAGTCCAGCCCACTCCTGTCCCTACGTCGGCTGACACTCCTGTCTCAGTGTCCGGGCCAGCCTTGTCTTCTGTCACACCCAGCTCTGTGTCCCCCACACACACATCTCCTCGCACGGCATCTCCGGCTGCCTCGTCTCAGCCCTCACCAGCTGTAGTCGTACCTTTCCCTGTGGTCATACCTGTTCCTGAGCCTGAGGCGCGCCCCTCGACCTCCGGTTACTCCCGTGAGCCCGGTGGCCGCCTTCGACCACTGGATTGTGGAGCTCAGCGAGCGTCGGGTCCCGGACCCAGGCGTTCCTCTCGCAGCATCGCGAGCGATGATCTAGGCACAAAGGCCTTAGGCCTGAGTGTCCGCACTGAGCTTTCAGAGGTACACCCAGCGTGCCCCATAGGGCACGACCTGGTCACTCGCGAGTTCCATATCGCCTGTGACGCAGCAGCTGATCTCGTGGCCGTCAGGCCTGACACTGAGGCGTGTGCACTTGCCACGCAGAGTTCCCCCTCTATGGCGCCTGACCCGGGCACATTGAGGGAGGCTTTCTCATCGCAGGATGCTGATGCCTGGCGAGTTGCTTGCGAGGATGAGCTTCGCGCTATCCGAGAGCACNATCTCGTGGCCGTCAGGCCTGACACTGAGGCGTGTGCACTTGCCACGCAGAGTTCCCCCTCTATGGCGCCTGACCCGGGCACATTGAGGGAGGCTCTCTCATCGCAGGATGCTGATGCCTGGCGAGCTGCTTGCGAGGATGAGCTTCGCACTATCCGAGAGCACAGAGTCTACGAGCTGGTCGACCTTCCCCCTGGGAGGAAGGCGATTCAGGTCAAGTGGGTCTTTCGCAAGAAGGTGAAGCCGGATGGCTCACTGGAACGCTACAAGGCCCGCTTGGTCGTCAAGGGGTACTCTCAGATTGAGGGAGTTGATTAAACTGACACCTTTGCCCCTATCGGCCGCATGACCTCAGCTCGAGCTCTCTTCGGTGTAGTGGCTGAGCATGACTGGGAACTGCACCAGATGGATGTGAACAACGCGTTCCTCCATGGCTCTCTGGATGAGGAGGTCTACGTGGCTCAGCCACCAGGCTTTGAGGACGGTGACAAGGTCTGGCGCTTGTGCAAGTCCTTGTACGGCCTCAAGCAGTCTCCACGGTGTTAGAACCGGGAGATCACTGGCACCTTGACTCGCGTAGGATATGCACAGAGCGAGGCAGACCCCTCGCTCTTCATCCTACCGACACCCGATCGGTTCACCGCCATCCTGGTCTATGTTGATGACCTTCTGATTGCGTCTCCGTCCGTGGAGGCCGTGAAGGAGGCTAAGGCTGTCCTGCAGACTGCCTACAGGATGAAGGGCCTCGGTCCTGCATCGGCGTTCCTTGGTATGGAGATCGTGCAAGATCGCAGACATCGGACACTGTTGCTGCATCAGGCCCGATACGCACGAGTCGTGGGGGAGCGTTTCAGCGATCTCCTTGGTGCAGTGCCCACCGCTTCCACACCCCGCACACCTGATGGACAGGATGCCATGAAGGTGGATGACCCTACACAGCTGGGGGAGACAGTGGACGTGACCTTGTACCTCCGTCTCATCGGATCTCTGATGTACCTGGCCACTACCACGCGTCCTGACATCGCGTTCGCCGTCAACCTCCTCGCTCAGTTCTCGCAGGCTCCACGTGCAAGAGCTCTTCACGCGACTATGCGAGTGGTACGGTACGTGGTCTCCACGCCGTATCTTGGACTCTGCTTTCGTCGGCAGTGTTCGGTGGTCCTTGACAGCTACACTGACAGTGACTGGGCTTGGAGCCCTGATGGGCGCAGTCGTACTGGCTACGTGTTTCTGCTCGGTGGTACCGCTTTGTCTTGGCGAAGCGGGAAGCACGGCTACATCACACGTAGCTCGTCGGAGGTAGAGTATGTGGCTTTGGGCGCAAGGGCTGCTGAGGCAGTATGGCTGCAGCGCTTGTTTCTTGAGCTTGGGCAGTCAGTACCCGCCATTGTGCTGCGTTGCGACAACCAGATTGCTCTCGCCATTGCAGAGAACTCTGGTGTTTTTCATGCTTGTACAAAGCACATTGCGGTTGAGCATCACTTCATTCGTGATCTGGTGGAGCGACGCGTGATCTCCATCATGTGGGTTGGCACTGACTTGCAGCGTGCTGATTTCTTGACGAAAGCACTTGCCCGCGGAAAGTTCCTGGTGGCCATTCGTTCTGTTGGGCTTTGCCCCGTGCGTGAGAGTGGTTGAGTGTGGGATGTGCGTCTGCGTCTCATCTGTCTGTGTCACCCACTATTGTGGTTGTACCAGTGCTGCACGCGTATGGACATGCGTACCATCGGGTCATGGGGGAGTGTTGTGCTTTGTGCCGTTCCTGTTCAGTTTACTATGACCACTCGGCCGTGTCCATACTCGTGCAGATCCCTGAGGCAGGCAACCCTGGTGACACCGGCGCGACGACAGGCGGCGGACTACTAGCTTGGAGCTGACCGACCACTGTTCCAGAGCCCCAGATGCCACCGGGACTCATTGCTGTGTTTTCTACGTCTTGCAGGCGTCTTTCGGCGGACTGGCCATGAGGCCTATTTGCATGTTTTTACATTGTATGTCCTCTGTCTGTCAATGCATGCATGCATGTGACCAGTCGTAGCGTCCGGTTTTTGATTCTGCACGTCTAGGTTCAGACGGCGTAGCATTCGGACATGTGTGCGCAGAGTTACGGCCAAAACAGTTGTTTTGGGCCGGTTTTAGGACAGCTTTTGGACTGTCGCGTGCGACACCCGCCGTGCGCCGCGGCAGGTATTTATGCCATGGAACTGTCATTTGTCATTTCTCTCTGCATATGCTATATTGAGGCATTCTGACACTGTGCCTTGTGTCTCCTAGCCAAACCCTTGCCGTTGTGTGTACGACCTGTGACTGTCGTCACCGTCTGATCAGGCACTGATGCCCGGTCAGCGGCTGTGTTGCTAGGAAGCTTCTACGCACTTTTTCAGCTCGGTGGAGCCAACTGTTGATTTATGGGGTGTGGTGACCTCTGGCCTCGCTGCACACACTCCACTGACACTGATGCAGGTGACTGAGACAAAGACCGACGTCCCAGCAGCGTCTCCACCAAGACGAGCCATGGCATGGATCAAGAAAAACTTTCCAACCTCAGCTGTATGGCTCACGTGCATTCACGCACGATGGGCCATGAGAATAACCGGGTTCGCCCACTAGCCAGATATCTGCTTGGCACACCTACACTCTGGTAGAAAATTGTCTTGTGGGTAGGTTGGATCGAATCCCCCAGGTTTTAGGGTGGCGAGCGAGATCGAGCTCGCTGCTCGCTCGCTCGCTCTCCCCTCCCCGTAACAGCTCTGTTGCTTGTTAGTTCGTCACTCCTGTCCGTTTTTTCCTTTTTCTGGAACTCTCACTGCATCCATACAGTACACTGTGTAGTGACCTTCATGCTTGGCTTGCTCCACAGTGTCACTGTAGCTTCTTCCTCCATTACCCATTGGTATCAGAGCATATGCAGTAGAGATGGACGTCAGATCAACCTGCCGTCCGTAGATCCATGACCTGTGGAGCGACGACCTCTCTTGGCGTCTCGCACCCACTCAGCAGCTGCCGTGGCCCGAAGTCTCTGCCCTCTCTTGGCGACGATGCTGATGTTGCCTCTCTTGGCGACGATCTGCCTCTTGCAGCAAGAACCAAAGCAGGAGGAAAGTCAGCTGTGAATCTACTCACAACTGGCTGGTTCAGGCCCACTGCAACAGTTTGCCCGCTGCAACATCAGGTCTGCAAAGCCAAGGCACCAGCAGCCGAGGCCCGCTACAGCTTGGACCCGTAGCTTGGACTAGCTTCGGCCTTCAGCAAGCCAAGTTTAGGCTCACTGGAGCAACGAGAGCAGCAACTGCAGCAGCCGGCTGTTGCCCGCAGCAACGTGAGCAGCAGCTGCAGCAGCCGGAACAGCCGGACGTTGCTGCTCGCTGCAGCAACGTGAGCAGCAGACGGCTGTTGCCCACAACAGCCAAGGTCAGCAGCAGACACAACGGCAGCAGCGACAGCAACAACGCGAGCAACAGCCGCAGCAGCCGAACGTTGCTGCTCGCTGCAACAACGTGAGCAGTAGACCGCATGCAGCAGCTGCACCACATTAGTAGTAGCAGCAGCAGCAGCTCAACAGCAGCAGATCTAGCTCAGTAGGTCAGCAGTTCCAGTAGGTCAGGAGCAGCAGCAGCTCAACAGTAGCAGGCCTAGCTGCTGTGCACTGAGCAGCAGCCGCAGCAGCTCAGTAGTTCAGCAGTTCAGTAGCAGACGCAACAGCTCGAACGTGAGCAGCAGCAGGAGCAACATTAGCAGTTCATCAGCAGCAGCAGATTCGGCTGGCTTGCACATACCGCAGCAGCTGCAACACTCAGCGTTTGGTGCTGTATTTGTCACGCTGGCACAAACCAGCAATCAGGTTGTGATCTCTCCCGGAAGTTACTACGAGGGGAGGTTGCCACAGCGCCGTGCGTATCATCGCAGAGGAATGAGAGGTGACCGCGAATCCATGATGGCCGGCTCCACGTCCGCAGCGGCACCTCGTCAACGTTCGGTAAGCGTATCTCCGCCACTCTCTCCCGGGGGGGATCTGCTTTGGCAGGACACGTCCGACTTTGCTGCGGACCAGTTGCACCCAGCGCTCACACACGACGTCCTCCGACTTGTGCATGCTGTTACTCGCACGACAGCTGCTCTCATTGACACCGCAGCAGCAGGTACAACCACTTTTACCACCGCAGCTAGAGCGTCGCGTGCTCCTGCCTCAACGTCGGCAGGGCGGACTACAGATGCGTACACAAAAGCAGCAGCTGTTGTTGGTCCCATCGCGGTAGCCACTGCAAACATAGGCACACAGATTTCTTCCGCAGCATCGGCCATTGCCGCTGCCATAGCTGCAGCTGCGTCCGCAACATCAGCAACAGCAGTCTCTATTCGCAGCTCTACAGCCGCAGCAGTCGCCGCATTAGCATCTGCACCATCAGCTACTTCCAGCCTCGTCACGGCGGCAGTCTCTATCACAGCCGTCATCATCACCTTCTGTGCCGCCTGTACCACCGGAGAGCTTGCCTTGACAGTGCCCATTGTCTCCACTGTCTCTGTCCTGTCTACCTCCGCGGCTGCAGCTATCCCACCGCTTCTTGGCTTTCTGCGCAGCCCATCCGCCTGACTTGCTGCATTCTGTACCTGCTTGCATACTCTCTTCCCCCCTGTGCTTTCTTCTCTTGCCTCCTGTGCATGGCTTGTCCTGTCTGACTTGGGGAGGGCTGTCCTGCAGCATCATTCTCTTTTGCCTCAGGCAACCCCATTTTTCCCACGCCCACTGGGGCTGGGGAAACTCTACCAAAATCTGTCCGGCAGAGCCCCCACGTCGTCACAATGTCAGGTGACGACGAGTCAGTCACTGCTACTCTTCAGCGCCAGCTGGCCCTCGCTCGCAAGGCCCAGCAGGAAGCTGAGGACCGCCTTAAGCTTGCTGAGGACAACCGCGCTGCGTTCGCTGATGAAGAGGCTGCTATTGTCCTTCGCCGCCTCTCTGCTGCGTCGGTTGTTCTCCCTGCCGGGGCCACTCTTCCAGCTGCCACCGCCTCTGCCTCCAGCACCTCTGCTGCTCCGCCCACTAGCGCTGCCACTGCTACCAAACCACCTATAGTCCATCAGCAGGACTTATTTTCTCAGCCACCTGCACTCACCTCTGCCCTTTCTTTCTCCTCCTAGGAAGTGCGCTTCAGTGCCTGGGCTCAAGGAGAGCAGTTGTGGGAGTACTACTCCCCTGCTGTTGATCCCTTCATACCGGTTGCTGCTGAGTCCGCCCGTGCAGTCCGAGCTCTCATTGCTGCTGCCCCTGAGCCACTGGTTGATGACGTCGGCACCTTTAATGCTGATCCTGCCACCCAGCGACTTGCTGACCCCATTGGCGCATACGCCACGCTACGTCGCCGTACAACTGTCACTGGACAAGCCGCACAGAGCGCGCTTATTGTCCAGTTCAACACGCTTCTTATGCGTGCCGATGAAACCGCTGATGCCTATTGGGCTCGTGGTCTCAAACTCCTTCGTGAGCTTGACAAAGAGGCACCTGGCCAACTCTCCGCCGATCTGACCATGGTCAATGGTCTCATTCCTGAGTTGTCAGATCTCCTTCGTGACGTCAAACCTGATGAGCTAGAGCGCCTTGCCTCACTTCCCGTTCCACCCAAGTCACCCCCTGGGGTTGGTGCCCTCTGGGACTTCACGTCCGAGCGTCTTGCGGCTTGGTGGACTAGCCTCCAGAACAAGCGCCTCCACTGCTCTGCCGTCACTGATCTTACTACACTTGCCACTACTACTGCACCCTCCTCCTCTACGACAGAGGCAGGGGAGGACGAGGGTTAAAGGAAGGATAAGGGTGCGTCATCCTCCTCGCGAGCGCCTGGTACTGTTGTATGTTGGAACTGTGACTCTGCTGAGCATTCTGCCCATGCTTTCCTAGCTCCACCGGATGACCTTCGCCTTGCCCGGACCATGCGCGCTCACTGGGCCCGCACCGCCAATTCCTCCGCATCATCGTCCTCCTCTGCCGATGTTTCATCACGCTCCACCACCTCCCTCCCGGCTCAGGCACATGCCGCCTCCGGTATGACCTCACCACCTGCCTCCTATCCCTGGGGCTGGCCACCTCCCTACGGCGCCGCTGTGTATGCTGGCCCCCCGTCGCCAGCCTACGCTGCTCCTTCCTGGCTCCCCCCCTCCACCGGCGCGTCTACTCCACCTCCGTCGACGTCTATGGATGGTCATCGCGGTGATGGGGAACGCCACCTTGAGCAGTCTCTCCTTCAGCTCCTTCGCCTTCGCGATCAGGGAAGTGAGAGTGTTGCACCGGTGGCCAGAGGTCTCGCCTGTAAGACTGACTGTGTCCTTCGTGGGGATGCTCCTGGTCATGTTCTGGGTGCCTTGTGTGCGTCTGTCCCGTGGATTGAGTCTTGGCAGACCGACTTTCTCCCTCGTTGTCTCTCCCTCTGTACATTGTCCTCGTCCTCTGTTGGCACTGTTGCCACGTCCACTGTACACCCTTCCGCCCGTGTGTCTTGTGGCCTCTGGGTCCTTGACTCCGGGACAACCCACCACATGACGTCTGTGCATTCCTCGTTCGTCTCGTTGGGCCCTGTCGGTTCGGTCCGTTTTGTCCGTATTGGGTCTGGCCAGTAGCTGCCTATTCAGGGTGTGGGCGTCGTATGCTTTGTTGGACCTAGTGGTGCCCTGTACCTACCTGATTTGCTGTACGTGCCTTCGCTGGAACTCAGCCTGCTGTCTGTGCCATCCCTGGATGATGAAGGTATGGACTTCACTGCTAGCCATGGTGTCGGCAACGTCTGTCTCCGTTCCACCCAATGTGCAGTGCTGCGTGGTGTGAAGTGTGGCCAACTCTATCGTGTTCCCTTGCACGCCCCCTCCGCTCCTACTGTCGGCGTCGCTCTTGCTCACGTTGCCCCTTCTCTCACTTCTGACCTTGTACGTCTCTTGCATCGTCGCCTTGGTCATGTTCACACTGATGCCCTTCACAGCGTGCTGCGTCTCCAGCCCGCTCTTGGTCTCTTGCCCTCTACCTTCCCTGCACCTTGCCCTGCCGATTGTCTTGACTGTGCACAAGGCAAGATGCATCGCTCTCCGTTCTCTCCTTGTGACTCACCCTCCCTACACCCCTTGGATCGTGTTCATGCAGATGTCATGGGGCCTTTGCCTCATGACCTCTTAGGCGACGTTGGTCGTTACTTCTTGTGCATTACCGATGATTTTTCTCGCTTTCGCTGGATGTTTGCTCTTCGTCAGAAGAGCGACGTCTGTTTTGTCGCTAAGTCCTGGCTTGTCCAGGCCGAACGTGCTTGTCAGCGGTCGCTGCGCGTCTTCCGCAGCGACCGTGGTGGTGAATTTCTTGGTCCCACCGCTCGTCTCCTTGAGTCTCATGGGGTGTGCCTGGAGACGTCGGCTCCCTACACACCCCAGCAAAACGGTGTCTCTGAGCGTTGGAACCGGACGCTTGCCGATGGCGTCCGGACGCTTCTGTCTGAGTCCGGGCTGCCGCCGCTCTTTGCCTTCGAAGCCATGTGCTACATGACATGGGTCTGGAACCGTGTTCCGCATGGCCCCCTTCCCCGCACAGTCACAGCCTTTGAGCGCTGGCATGGCAGTCGGGCTGATGTGCGCCTTGCTCGGGTCTGGGGCTGCATCGCATCCGTCTGGCTCCCGGAAGATCTCCGTGACGGGAAACTGTCCCCTCGTGGTCGTCTCTGCCCTTTTCTTGGTATCTCTGCCCAATCCAAAGCCTGGCGGTTTTGGGACCCTGTCCGGCAGCGTGTCGTCGAGTCTCGCGATGCTTTGTTCTTTGAGTCTGTCTTCCTTCGCGATCTCGATCGCCTGCCTCCTCCCTCCTCCCTCCTGCCTCTCTCTCGGCTGCAGGGGGATGGCGGTCCTGCAGGTTCTGCAGTCCCTGGTGCTGCACCGCAGCTCTCACCCTCGTTGCAGTCCTCATCGTCAGGGCCTGGCCCTACCTTCATTGTGTCTTCCTCCCCTGACATGTTGCTCAGGCCCTCTAACACACCATCGTCTCCCAGCACTGACACTGTCCAGTCTGCCTCCTCTCCCGCTGTCTCGTCCAGCCCAGGCACACCTCTCGTTGCTTCTTCGCCCGCAGTCCCTCCTGTCCGGGTGTCGGACCGACCTCCGTCTGTCCCCACTGGTTCTGCTCCTATTTCACCCTTCGTCCGGGGTGGCCGCCTTCGTGCCTTACCCAACCGTTCTACCACTTCCACAACATTGGCACGCCCGCGTCCCTCTCAGTCTGTGTCTCAGGCTGATTCCTCGCCTGTTCTTCCCACCGGCATGGAGGCACTGAGCTTAGCTACTGGGATCGTCCATCCGAGTTCTGCCCTCGGCTATACGCTCCTCGCCTCTAAGCATGAGCGGGCCCTGGAAGCTGCTATGTTGTGCAGCATTGCCGAGTGTCACGCCACGTCGGTCACGACTACCTTGCCCTCTGAGCCGACAATAGTACGTCAAGCCAGTGAAGCCTCCGACTCCCAGCAGTGGGAGGCTGCCATGCTTGACGAGCTCAACGCCCTTGAGGCCCACTCGGTCTATGAGCTTGTCGATCTCCCACATGGGCGCAAAGCCATCGACGCTCGTTGGGTCTTCCGGCGCAAGTACAAGCCTGACGGTTTGCTTGACAAATACAAGGCACGTCTCACAGCAAAAGGTTTCTCCCAGGTTCAGGGCATCGACATCGATGAGACGTTTGCACCAGTTGGGAGGTACACCACTACCAGAGCACTGTTGAGTCTGGTGGCTCATCACGACTGGGAGCTCGAGCAGATGGATGTGAACAATACGTTCCTCCATGTACAGTTGGACAAGGAGATCTACATGGTCCAACCTCCCGGATTCTCTGACGGCACAGACCGAGTCTGACGACTGCGAAAGGCCCTCTATGGCCTGAAACAGTCCCCACGGTGTTGGAACCAAGAGATCACTTCCACCCTTGAGAATGGAGGTTACCGACGAAGTACGGTGGATCCGTCACTCTTCGTCAGTCCACCCTCCGCCCCATTCATTGCTGTCCTCGTCTACGTGGATGATCTGCTGATAGCGTCCCCCAGTCAGACCGCTGTCCAGTCAGTGCAGACTCTTCTGCAGTCCACATACAAGATGAAAGACTTGGGCCCTGCTCGTGTCTTCTTGGGCATGGAGTTTGAGCGTGATCGCTCTCGACGCACGCTCCATGTTCACCAGGCTGCATACGTCCGCAGCCTGGGAGAGCGTTTTGCGTCACTGCTTGAGTCCACACCCACCGCGTCCACGCCCATGACCCTAGCAGGTTAGCGGCTGCTGAAGACACTCGATGTGTCTAAGATGGGGGAGCCTGTCGATGTAACCGACTATCTGGGCGTCATTGGGTCCCTGATGTATCTGGCGACCACGACTAGGGCAGATGTCGCCTTCTCTGTGAACTTCCTGGCCCAGTTCTCCCAGGCCCCTCGAACTCGACACATGGAGGCTGCACTGCGCGTCGTCCGGTATACCCTCTCCACTGCACGCATAGGGTTGTGCTATCGTGCACAACCATCTATTGTTGTGGATGGATACACGGACATCGATTGGGCACATGACACTGACGCACGCAGCCGTACAGGTTACATCTTCCTCGTTGGCGGTACCGCAGTGTCGTGGAAGAGTGGTAAACAGGGCTGTGTAGCTCGCAGCTCAAGTGAGGCTGAGTATGTTGCCTTAGGCGCAGGCACTTGCGAGAGTGTGTGGCTGTGTCGCTTGCAACAGCAACTTGGCGTCCCCATTCGTTGAATCACCTTGCGCTGTGACAATCAAAGCACGAAGGCAATTGCTGAACATGATGGCATGCATCACACACGCACGAAGCACATCAATGTTGAGCATCATTTTGTGCGTGAGCGTATTGCTGCAGGTGATGTCCAGGTCGTCTCGGTTGATACACGACAGCACCGCGCCGATTTCCTGACGAAGGCACTCAGCAGCAACGTCTTCAAGGCTGCTGTGCATGCTGTTGGGTTGTTGTGTCCGGGTGGTGCTCCTGGCTGAATGGCTGTGGCTAGGACTTGAGTCATCTGTAACTCCTTGTGACACTCGTTCGTGAGTGTCTGTGTGTGTCACTGTGCGTCGGCTGTGGGTCATGGGGGAGTGTTGATTTATGGCGTGTGGTGACCTCTGGCCTCGCTACACATACTCCACTGACACTGATGTAGGTGACTAAGACAAATACCGACGTCCTAGCAACGTCTCCACCAAGACGAGCCATGGCATGGATCAAGAAAAACTTGCCAACCTCACCTGTATGGCTCACGTGCATTCACGCACGATGGACCATGAGAATAACCGGGTTCGCCCACTAGCCAGATATCTGCTTGGCACACCTACACTCTGGTAGAATACTGTCTTGTGGGTAGGTTGGATCGAATCCCCCAGGTTCGAGGGTGGCGAGCGAGATCGAGCTCGCTGCTCGCTCGCTCGCTCTCCCCTCCCATTAACAGCTTTGTTGCTTGTTACTTTGTCACTCCTATCCGTTTTTCCTTTTTCTGGAACTCTCACTGCATCCATACAGTACACTGTGTCTTGACCTTCATGCTTGGCTTGCTCCACAGTGTCACTGTGCTTCTTCCTCCATTACCCACAACGATGCGCGCCGAGGCCCACGCACCGTTCGCTGAAGCCTCCTCCCTACGGCGATGCGCTCAGCTCCATCGGCAGGCCTCCGCGGCGGTCGGGCCGTCGTCGGTCACTGCCAATGCAGATGATGTTTCCATGCACTCAGCATTGTTTCGGGTTGTGGCATTGTGTCTGCATCATCATGCTATGCCTAGGGTCCATGTCTCATGCTGTGTGGCCCTGCTTGACGTCACTGAGTGTCGTAGGCACTGCCCGGGTTCCGGCAGCCATAACTCTTTGCTACTATTTTTCTAGCTGATTCTGACCGCACGACTGCGTTTGCAGCGTCGATATTATGGTATGGTCCAGTTTTCAGGCAAAACGGACGACGCCCGGGTTTTGGGCTGTCGGGCGTCTGGCAGGGCTCACCGAGAAAACCCTGCCTGCCAGAAAATAGGTCGAGGACTGTTTTCTGATTGGCTGGTTAGCTGAGTAACACGTTCTACACTAGTGGAGGGGGGGGGGGCTAGAACTTGGAGGGGTCTCCCATTGTGGCTCATTCTTGATTCCTAATCAGTCACTTTTGGTTTTCAGGTGCTTTCTGGCGCTAACACTGGCGCGCGCGTTTCTGAGTAACAAACCCAGAGCTTCCAGACTTAGACTCTAGAGCACCAGACTGAGGGGGTAGCTGACTTAAGCAACGAGCGTGGAAGCCCGCACGCTGCATCAACAACGCTGCTGCCCCAACCTGCTACCTAGGTTTTCCAGCTTGGTATCAGAGCCAGAGAGAAGCAGTAGTAGCAAAAGACTGGCGAACAGGTGCCAGACAACGCCGGCGGACCCCCATACACGCCAGTGCAGGGGAAATGCTGCCCGATTTTTTCCGGTAGCATTGACCCGCCTGGTGGCGGCGTCAGATTTTTTCCCACGGCCACTGGGCCAGGGGAAATGCTGCCGAGATTTTTTGGCAGCACTGATCCCCATGCGTGATGCGAGGAGGTGAGCGGCAGGCCGCGTCCGACACCTGCGGGCGACGACGCTTGCTGCAACGTCACCCAGGTACAGTGACTGGCACTAGCACGCAGCAGCAGCAACCTGCAGCAGCGGCAGCCGCAGGCAACGGCAGCGAGCAGTGGCAGAAGCAGCCAGCAGCAGCTGCGTGCAGCAGCAGCAGCAGCAAGCAGAAGTAGCAGCTCGTAGCAGCCCGCAGCAGCAGCAGCCCGCAGCAACAGCTTGCAGCAGCAGCAGCAGCAACAGCAGCAGCGCGCAACAGCAGCCTGCAGCAGGAACCCGCAACAGCAGCTGCAGCACGTAGCAGCTGCAGAAGCGTGCAGCAGCAGCGGCAAGCTGTAGCAGCCGTAGCAACGAGCCGCAGTAGCAGCCAGCTACAGCAGCAGCAGCAGTAGCGAGCAGCTGCTCGCAGCAGCCGGCCGCGGCTGTTGCTGCTCGCAGCTCGCAGTGAGCTCGCAGCGAGCAGCGGCCCGCTTCTGCCAGCGAGCAGCAGCCCGCTGCTCGCAGCAGACAGCGGGCGGCTGCCCGCTGTGACAGGAAAGACAGAATAAAAGCGGAGAAGGAGAAAAAAACAAATTCAACAAAAAAATCCCCCACCCCGCAGCCTGCAGCAGCACCCCACAGTAGCAATGAGTAGCAGCCGCAGCTTGCAGCAGCTGCAGCAGCGTGCAGTAGCGGCAGCGAGCTGTAGCAGCCACAACAACCGCAACAGCTCGCAACAGCAGCAGCTGCTGCTGTAACTGCATCTGCAGCAAGAGCAGTAGCCGCAATCGCAGCAGCAGTAGCAACAGCTATAGTAATAGCAGCAACAGTAGCACCTGCATGAGCAGCACCAGCAGCCGCAGCGGCAGCAGCACCAACAGCTGCAACAGCAACAGTAGCAGTAGCAGCAGCAACAGCAATAGCAGCAGCAGCAGCGACCCCAACAACCGTCGCTAATGACGTGAGCATCCTGCTGTTGACGTCAGTACTGATGTCATCAACAAAAAAAACAAAAGGGGAAGAAAGAGAAGGGGGAAGACAACCAAAGGGGTGGGTAGAATTCCCACCGCCCCAAGCCACTGCTGATATCAGCAACACAAAGACAAAAAGAAAAACAAAAACAAGGGACACCAAACCATGGCTGGTAGCCCCGGTGGGGAGGGGTCCTCCTCTGTTGGGGGGACCCTTACCCCCCCTTTCTTGCAACAACTGCAGCAGCAGCAGCAGCAGCAGGAGCAGCAGCAGCAGACCACTGGGATCGTTGGCAGCAACCCTGACCCCCTCGTTGCTCTTTAGCAATAGCTCGCCGCCTTGACGCAGCAGCTTGCAGCGCTACAGCCAGTAGCCTCCCAGACTGCCACCAGTGCGCTGCCGTCTTTCATCCCTCTAGGGCACGCCAGCCCAGCTGTGTCTGCTGCCACGTACTACCTGGCACAACAGCAGACTCAGCGCCAGCGACAGACAGTGACCTCCGTCCTTGGCCCCACTCTGGGCGCCGGCCGCAGGCAGGAGGACTTTGAGACGCCGCCGCCGCCGCTTCAAGCCGGCGAGCAGTTCCGGAGCTGGGAGCTCACCTTCTGGATCTGGGCGCAAGGTGAGGGCTTGTGGGCATACTACGCCCTCCCTTATGACTCCACCCAGGCCGACCAGCTGTATGACGCTGGTCGCACCGTCCGTGCCCTCGTCCCAGTCGCCCCTCCAGCTTCTCGCCTGGCCCTAGAGCCTTTCCTCGGTGACTTCACCTCTGGCGACATCCCAGACCCTGCAGCCGCATGGCACATCTTCACGAGGCCCCATCGCCTATCCAGCGATGCTTAGATCAGCCGTTTGCTCCGGGAGTTCAACTCCTTGCACATGGGGGAGACCGAGACGGTCACTGCCTACTGGCTGCGGGCGGAGGACATCCTTCGTCGTCTCGGCAAATCTGCTCCACCCCCTCTGTCCGCACTCCTAACCATCAAGCGCGAGGCCACCAGTGCGTACGCGGACGTCTTCGTGCACTACCCTAAGGACGTCCTCTCCACCATGGCGGCCCAGGGCAGCCTCATGCCCTGGGCATACGAGCTCTTCCTCTGCATTGAGGAAGCTCGCTAGGAGTCCCAGCTCCATCGCACGGAGGCTCTTGCATCCCCTGCCGTCGCCTCCCCTGCTGTTGCCTCCGTGGCCGTCGCTTCCCCAGCCACAGCTACCTCATTGTCTTGAGGGAAGAAGAAGAAGAGCCAGAACAAGAAAGGCAAGGGTCCGCCGCAATAGCAACAGCAGCAGCAGCCGTCGACCGGGTCCAGCGGTGGTGGCTCGGTCTGCCACAACTGTGGCCAGCCCGGGCACGGGTGGTACGCTTGCCCCCTCCCGACGGACGAGGCGTGCGTCATCGCCACCATGCGTCGCCAGCGAGAGCGCCGTCTCGCCTCTACCGCTGTCGCTGCTACTGGCCCTGACAGCTCGACCTCGTCCAGCAGCTCCGCCACTCCGATAGCTCCGCTAGTCCCGCACACACCCGCGCCGCAGCAGTACTACCCACAGCCATCGGCGCGTCCGTTCCTGTCACCGGCGCTGTCCCTCCCTTACCTGGGCTCCGGTGCCATCACTCCGCACTCGGTCTACACTCCCGGGCCGTCCTCCTGTGAGCGTCAGCTGTAGCAGTTCATCACGCTCTAGCGCGGCCTGACGCGCCCTCCTCCCTTGGGAAGTTCGAGTTGCATCACCTCCTGCTCTCCTGCCAAGCCTTGCATGACTGAGACTGATCTACGGTCGTGTCCCGTTTCCTTGTCTGTCGCATCGTCTCCCGTGGTCTCCTATACCCCTTCCTATGACGACGTTGCATGGCTTGACAATTGGCAGTCTCGGTTCGCGCCTCCATCCACCGCGTCTACGTCCCTTGCTTGCTGCCATGTGACCGTTAGCGATTTGGCGACCCCCGTCCAGGACCCCGCTGACACCTGGATCATCAACTCCGAGGCCACGCATCACATGACGGCCTCTCGTGAGGCCTTCAGTATGCTCAGTCCTATAGGCGATGTCTCCGGTGTCCACGGACAGGCAACGCCTGTCCGTGGTGTTGGCGTTGTTTGTTTCCGTGGTCCTGCCAGTGACGTCTTTCAAACCGATGTCCTCTTCGTCCCAGGTCTCGAGCTCAGCCTCCTGTCCGTCACTGCACTTGACCGCATGAGCATGGACGTTGTGCACTCGCGTGGTGTTTGCACTGTGTCGCAACGTCTTTCTGGTCTCGTAGTACTGCACGCCCGTGGCAACCTGTGGCATGTACCCCGTCTCTCCTCCTCCCCTTCCGTCTCCTCCCCGTCGGCCGCCACAGGCCATGTGTTTGTCACGAGCACGTTTTCTCCTTTGCACACTTGCCTCTTGCACCGCCGCCTTTGCCACATCCACTCTGCCGCCGTAGGCAGCATGCTCCGCACCCAGCCAGACAAGGGCCTTGACCCGGAAACTTTCCCCCTCCCGTGCCCCACTAAGTGAATTGATTGCGCTCAGGGGAAGATGCACCGGTCCACGTACCCGTTCTCTTCCTCCCGTGCGTCCGCCCCTCTTGACCTTGTCCATTTGGACGTCATTGGCCCTCTCCCCACCGAGTCCGTCAGCGAGCACGGCCGCTATGTCCTCACCCTCACTGACGACTACTCTCGCTACCGCTAGGGCTTCTGCCTTCGGCGGAAGAGCGATGTCGCCTGCACCATCTAGGACTGGCTTGTCCTTGCGGAGCGCGAGTGTGGCCGCCCTCTTTGCCGCTTTTGCTCCAATCGCGGTGGTGAGTACATGGGCGAGGCCACGTCCTTTCTCGCCTCACGCGGCATCCACCAAGAGACATCAGCGCCCTATACGTCCGCCCAGAACAATGTCTCCGAACGGTGGAACCGTGCCATGGCCGACACCGTCCGCACCATGCGGGTCGAGTCCGGTCTCTCCGTTGGCTTCTACTTTGAAGCCATGGCCTACATGACCTAGGTCTGGAACCGGATTCCCCACGGTCCCCTTCCCCGCCAGTCCACGCCTTACCAGTATTGGTGCGGTCAGCGCGCTGACCTCCGCCCGGCTACCGTTTCGGGCTGCATGGCCGTGGTGTGGCTGCCCGCCCCGTAGCAGGGCGGCAAGCTCACCCCCCCCGGACGTCCCTGCACCTTCCTCGGTGTCTCTCGTCAGTCGAAGGCCTAACGCTTCTGGGATCCCTCCCGCGCCCGCCAGTCCCTCTGGACCAGCAGCCCCAGACGCGTCTGCCGGTCCCTCCGGGCCGGCAACCCCAGTCGTGTCCGCTGGTCCCTCCGGTCCGGCGGTCCGAGACGCGCACGCCAGTCCCTCCGGGCGAGCAGCCCCAGTCGCGTCCGCTGGTCCCTCCGGAACGGCAGCTCCAGTTGCTTTCGTTGGCCCCTCCGAGCCAGCTGCCCCGGTTGCATCCGTTGGCCCCTCCGGACCAGCAACCCCGTCTGCCTCCATCGGCTCGTCGGATTCACTGCCATCTCCGGCCCTGCCACACTACACACGTGGCCCAGGCAGCAGCCTCCGACCCAGATCGTCGACGAGAGTGCGGACTGTCGCATTGCTCCGTGGCGCCTCGACCCCCCGTGGCTCCACGTGTCTCCTCCACTCCCACGGTCGTGAGTGGGGACCCTGGCACCAAGGCCCTCGGCTTCACCACCTCGGCCATCATTGCAGACCTTCACCCGTGCTCCGCACGGGGCTATGCCATGCTCCATCACGAGCATTGGCACGCTGCCGTGGCTGCACTCGTGCGCATCCCACAAGGGGCTCAAGATGCACACACTCTCTCAACCCGTTCCACAGCACGCCCGGAGGACCCAGCCACCTTGCGCGAGGCACGAGCCTCTCCTGAGACCGCACATTGGAACGCTGCCTGCACCAATGAGCTTGCTGCTATCCGACAGCACCATGTGTACGACCTAATCGACCTTCCTCCAGGTCGGAAGGCCATCGGCGCCAAGTGAGTTTTTCAGCGCAAGTGGAAGCCCGACGGGTCCTTGGACAAGTACAAGGCCCGCCTTACAGCCAAGGGGTTTGCCCAGATTCCTGGGGTCCACTACGGCCAGATCTTTGCCCCATTTGGCCGGTTCTCTACTAGCCGGGCGCTCTTTAGCCTCGTCGCTCAGCACGTGTGGGAGCTGCATCAGATGGATATGAGCAACGCGTTTCTCCATGGCTCACTGGAGGGTGAGGAGCTCTACATGGTGTAGCCCCCAGGCTTAGACGACGGCACAAGGAGAGTCTGGCGACTATAGAAGGCCCTTTACGGCTTGAAGCAGTCGCCTCGGTGCCGGAACCAAGAAATCAGTAGCACGCTCCTTCGTGGCGGACTCCAACGTAGCACCGCTGACCCCGCACTGTTTGTCAGTCCGCGAGGCCAGACTTTTGCCGCTGTTCTAGTTCACGTTGACAATCTCCTCATTGCGTCGCCAGACACGGCTGCCATCCAGCGCGTCAAGGACTTGCTGTACGCCGCCTACCAGATGAAAGATCTTGGATCTGCCAGAGTCTTCTTGGGCATGGAGTTCGAGCATGATCGCTCCCAGGGCGTCCTACACATCCACCAGGCCGCCTATGTGCAGACTCTGTCCATCCGATTTGCGGAGGACCTGCCACTCGTGCCGAGCGCATCCTCACCCATGTCACCCGATGGCCAGGTGAATCTAAAGAGTCCTGACCCAGCTGTTTTGGGGGAGCCAGTTGATGTGACCACGTACCTGCGAGTCATCGGGCCACTGATGTTCCTGGCGACGACGACGCGCCCAGACATCGCGTTCGCCGTCAACCTCCTGGCCCAGTTCTCTCAGGAGCTGCGTCACCTCCACTACGAGGCCGCGATCAAAGTACTACGCTATGTTGTCTTGACTCCTCGGCGAGGTCTCATGTTTTGCCGTCAGCCGCCTGTGGTCGCGGTGGGATACACCGACAGTGACTGGGCCGGCAGTCCGGACGGTAAGAGTTGCACAGGCTGGATCTTTCTGATTGGCGGCACAGCTGTGTCCTGGCGCAGTGGCAAGAAGGGGTGCATTGCACGCAACACTGCTGAGGCTGAGTACGTGGCTCTTGGCTCGGGCGCATGTGAGTGTGTGTGGCTGCGTCGTTTGTTGTCTGAGTTGCATCAGCCTATCGCATCCATCACGTTGCATTGTGACAATGAGAGTGCCATGGCCATCGCCGACAATGACAGCGTGCATCACACACACAAAGCACATCAACGTTGAGTATCACTACGTGCGTTCGTTGTTGCATGACGGCAGCATCAGCATCGTGTGGGTTGAGAGAGCACGACAGCTGGCTGACTTCTTGACCAAGGCACTGAAGCGTGACTCGTTCAAGAAGGATGTGAGTTCTGTCGGCGTGCGTCCGTGAGTTGCTCTCTTTGTCCCTACTTGCATCTCTGCGTGGTCTGGGGGATTCTGGTCGTTGTTTGTGTCTCTGCCCGCACATGTGCACTACGCCTGTGAGTCATGGGGGAGTGTTGGTTTTCGCGCATCTCTCGTTACTCTCTTGTGTCCTCCCGACTTGTGTACATCGGCGTGCTGATGACTGACGGCGAGACTGGACGCCGCTAGAGTGTCGCTCGGTGGAGCCAACGCGCTTTGAAGCCCACACACCGTTCGGTGAAGCCTCCTCCCTACGGCGATGCGCTCAGCTCCATCGGCAGGCCTCCGCGGCGGTCGGGCCGTCGGCGGTCACTGCCAATGCAGATGTTGTTTCCATGCACTCAGCATTGTTTGTGGTTGCGGCATTGCGTCTGCATCATCATGCTATGCCTAGGGTCCATGTCTCCTGCTGTGTGGCCCTGCTTGACGTCACTGAGTGTCATAGGCACTGCCCGGGTTCGGGCAGCCATAACTCTTTGCTACTACTTTTCTAGCTCATTCTGACCACATGACTGCGTTTGCAGGGTCGGTGTTATGGTATGGTCCAGTTTTCAGGCAAAACGGACGACGCCCGGGTTTTGGGCTGTCGGGCGTCTGGCAGGGCTCATCGAGAAAACCCTGCCTGCCAGATAATAGGTCTAGGACTATATTCTGATTGGCTGGTTAGCTGAGTAACAAGTTGTACACTAGTTGGGGGGGGGAGCGCTAGAACTTGGAGGGGTCTCACATTGTGGCTCATTCTTGATTCCTTATCAGTCACTTTCAGTTTTCAGCTGCTTTCTGGCGCTAACACTGGCACGCGCGTTTCTGAGTGACAAACCCAGAGCTTCCAGACTTGGACTCTAGAGCAACAGACTTAGGGGGCAGCTGACTTAAGAAACGAGCGTGGAAGCCTGCACGCTGCATCAACAACGCAGCTGCCCCAACCTGCTACCTAGGTTTTCCAGCTGGGACTACAAGCTTGGAGTTGACCGACGACCGTTCCACAACTCTGGACGCTACCCGGGACCTCTTGCGATTTTTTCTACAGCACGCAGGACGTTATCGGTGGACTGGCCGTGGGCCTGATGTGCATGTTTTTGCATTGTGTGTCCACCGTTTGATGCCGGATGCATGCATGTAACCAGTCGTAGCGTCCGGTTTGTGATTCTGCACGTCTAGGTTCAGACGACGTAGCGTTCAGACATGTGTGCACATAGTTACGGCCAAAACAGTGGTTTTTGGCCGGTTTTAGGACAGACCTTGCACTGCCGCGTGCGACACCCGCCATGCGCCGCGGCAGGTACTTATGCCATGGACCTGCCATTTGTCATTTCTCTCTGCAAATGCNTGGACTGGCCGTGGGCCTGATGTGCATGTTTTTGCATTGTGTGTCCACCGTTTGATGCCGGATGCATGCATGTAACCAGTCGTAGCGTCCGGTTTGTGATTCTGCACGTCTAGGTTCAGACGACGTAGCGTTCAGACATGTGTGCACATAGTTACGGCCAAAACAGTGGTTTTGGGCCGGTTTTAGGACAGACCTTGCACTGCCGCGTGCGACACCCGCCATGCGCCGCGGCAGGTACTTATGCCATGGACCTGCCATTTGTCATTTCCCTCTGCAAATGCTATTGAAGCATTCTGACACTTTGCCTTGTGTCTCCTAGCCAGACCCTTGCCGGTGCGTGCACGACTTGTGACTGTCATCACCGTCTGACCAGGCACTGACGCCCAGTCAGCGGCTGTGTTGCTAGGAAGCTTCCATGCATTTTCTCATGGTATGAGAGCGGTGAGACAGTTCTCACCGAGCTGCGCAGCAGAGATGCAGCAGAGCAACAACAGTGAGAGCCACAGCTGCAGCAGATCCACAGGGATCCGTCGACGACAGCCGACCGGTGTCGACGTCGCTCACCATCACCACGTGAGACTGCAGTCGCCAGCAGCATCCAACAGCAGCAGAAGCAGTGTAGCAGAGTAGCAGCACAACAGCAGCGGCAGCAGCAGCAGCGGCAACAGCGCACGGCGGCAGCACCACATGAGCAGTGTGCGGCAGCAGCAGCACAACAGCAGCGCAGCAGCAGTGGTAGCAGCAGCAGTGGCAGCAGCAGCAGCGGTGAAAACAGCACCAGCGGTGGCAGCAGCACAACAGCAGTGCGGCAACAGCGGTAGCAGTAGCGGTAGCAGCAGCAGCAGCAGTAGTAGCAGTAGCGCAGCAGCAGCAGCGGCAGCAGCGTGCAGCGGCTGCAGCAGCGTGCAGCAGCCGTGTCCCGCAACAGCAGCAGCAGTAGCACGCGGTTGGTGCCACAGCCGCGCGCGCAGCGGCCAGGCGGCCGCTCCGCACGCATCCGCGCGGCTGCTGCAATAGCTGACGACGTAGCAGCAGCAGCAACCGAGCGGAAGCTGCTACGCAACTTCCGCACAGCTCCCGCGCGGCTGCTACGGAGCGGCCGCCAGCTCGCGCAGCAGTCGCGAGGGTTGACAACAACAAAAAGGGGCGAGCTGATGTCAGCATCTTGACTTGCTGACGTCATCAGGTTTTGCTGATGTCAGCAAGTTTCTGCTGACGTCAGCACTTGCCTTGGTCAAACTTTTGGTCGGAGGGTCAAACGTTGCCAGCATTTCAAATCCTCGAGAAACGCTCACAGTTATGCAATTAGACCACTTTGATGTCTCAGCCCATAATGAGCGGCACCATGGCTCCGTCCGACGACAAGGGAAAAGGGGTGCTAGATCCCTCCTCTTCCTCCTCAGGGGTCATGAGCCGACGTTTGCAGGCCATTGAAGACCTGCGGAGCCAGCAGGACGAGATGCGTTGACTGAAGCAGGAGCAGACTGACGCCATCCGTACACTCACCGAGCTCCTTCGAGGTCATTCCACGACTCCGCGATAGACTTTTGAGGGAGCGGCCGGGGTGGCACCCTCTACACAGCAGTCAGCTCCAGCACCGGAGACAGGAGTTGGAGCCGACCAGCCACCTCCTGAGCCTTGGGACGAGGATCCAGACATTCCAGGCATGGAGGGCAACTCCCCCGAGCGCGATATTCGTATGCTTCAGGAGTGTATCCGCCAGCTTCAGACGAGCTCTCGGCCCCCACACACATCCCACTTTCCGGAGCCTCGATCTTTGCCTGACCTCCACTCCAGCGACTTCCCTCTTCTCGGCGTCTTTCCCATCTCTTGTCCTTCCCAGCCTGTGGTTGCTCTCCCTACGGAGCGGCAACCCAAGGACTTTGAGACGCCGCCCCCCCGGTATGTCAGCGAGGACGGCTTTGACTGTTGGGAGATCCTCTTTCAGGTCTGGGCCACATCAGAGGGCGTGTGGCCCTTCTATCACAGTCCGTATCAGACTACGGACCGAGCTCAGGTGCTGACAGCGGCTAGGGCGATGCGCGGACTCCTCTATGCCATGCCGCGCGAGACTGTTGTTGACTTCCACCCGTTCCTTAGCGAGGCGGGCACAGGCACCGGCACTGATCCACGCGGGGGTTGGGACCTAGCGTTGTCCCTGCTTGCTGCAGAGACGCACGCCACCCACGCTGCACACATCCGTGCCTTTCACTCCCTTTGCCTGGGGCCTACCGAGCCCGCAGCAGACTACTGGCGATGCGCTATGCGCAGCTACACGCGCCTTGGGAATTCAGGAGGTACACAGCTGTGGACGCTCTACGGACGTCGTACTCTACTACTGCATTTGGCCCGATACGCACGTGTTGTGGGGGAGCGCTTTAGCGACCTGCTCGACGTAGTGCCCACGGCTTCCACACCTCTCAAACCCGACGGGCAGGATGCCCTGAAGGTGGACAATCCCACACAGCTGGGGGAGACAGTGCATGTGACCTTGTACCTCCGTCTCATCGGATCTCTGATGTACCGGGCCACTACCACACATCCTGACATCGCATTTTCCATCAACCTCCTTGCCCAATTTTTGCAGGCTCCACGTGCTAGAGCCCTTCATGCGGCTGTGCGAGTGGTGCGGTACGTGGTCTCCAAACCGTACCTCGGACACTGCTTTCGCCGGCAGTGTTCGGTGGTCCTTGATGGATACACTGAGTGCGACTGGGCCTAGAGCCCAGATGGACGCAGTCACACCGGTTTTGTGTTTCCGCTCGGTGGTACCGCTGTGTCCTGGCGCAGCGGGAAGCAGGGCTGCATTGCACGTAGCTCATCGGAGGTAGAGTATGTCGCTCTGGGTGCAGGGGTTGCTGAGGCGGTATGGTTGCAGCGCCTGTTCCTTGACCTGGGTCAGTCAGTACCCGCGATTGTGCTTCGTTGCGACAACCAGAGTGCTCTTACCATTGCGGAGAAATCTGGTGTCTTTCATGCTTGCATAAAGCACATTGCAGTTGAGCATCACTTTGTGCGTGATTTGGTGGAGCGACACGTGATCTCTGTCATTTGGATTGGCACAGACATGTTGCGTGCTGACTTCTTGCCGAAGGCACTGTCACACGGAACGTTCCTGGTGGCCATTTGTTCTATCGGACTTTGCCCCTTGCCTGAGAGTGGTTGAGTGTGGGGTGGTGTCTGTATCCGTGTCACATCCGTCGTTGCACTCGTTGTCGTGTTCGTCCTAGTGCTGCATGTGTATGGACATGCGTACCATCGGGTCATGGGGGAGTGTTGTGATTTGTGACGTTCCTGTTCACTTGTACAGTTTGCTGTGACCACTCGGCCGTGTCCATACTCGTGTAGATCCCTGATGCGGACCCTGGTGGTACCGGTGCGTCCTCTAGTGACGGACTACCAGCTTGGAGCTGACCGACGACCGTTCCAGAGCTCTGGACGCTACCCGAGACCTCTTGCAGTTTTTTTTGCAGCACGTAGGACTTTATCGGTGGACTGGCCATGGGCCTGATTTGCATGTTTTTGCATTGTGTGTCCACCGTTTGATGCCGGATGCATGCATGTGACCAGTCACAGTGTCTGGTTTGCGATTTTGCACGTCTAGGTTCAGACGGCGTAGCGTTCTCACATGTGTGCTCAGAGTTACGGCCAAAACAGTGGTTTTGGGCCGGTTTTAGGACAGACCTTGTACCGACACGTGCGACACCCGCCGTGCGCCGGGGCAGGTACTTATGCCATGGACCTGTCATTTGTCATTTCTCTCTGCAAATTCCATTGAAGTATTCTGATACTTTGCCTTGTGTCTCCCAGCCAGACCCTTGCCGGTGCGTGCACAACTTGTGACTGTCGTCACCGTCTAACTAGGCACTGACGCCCAGTCAGCGGTTGTGTCGCTAGGAAGCTTCCACGCATCTTCTCAACTGAAACCACATTGACCACAAGCGTATGTAAATGTTTACATCAGTGCGCAACGTGTGTCCCACTTAATGCTACAAAAGCATCAATGATTTCAGCTTGGACCACTACAAGCAAGCTCTCCATGATTCCGGTATTGGTGCTGTGACCGCCATTTGAGCACTTGGCTGAGGAGCCAGCACTATCCGCTCCATAGTGTGTACGAGTGTGGCACCAGAGCGCTTTGATCCACAACAATCACCTGCAATGGTGTGTGTGTGTGTGTGTGTGTGTGTGTGTGTGTGTGTGTGTGTGTGTGTGTGTGTGTGTGTGTGTGTGTGTGTGTGTGTGCGTGTGTGTGTGTGTGTGTGTGTGTGTGTGTGTGCGTGTGTGTGTGTGTGTGTGTGTGTGTGTGTGTGCGTGTGTGTGTGTGTGTGTGTGTGTGTGTGTGTGCGTGTGTGTGTGTGTGTGTGTGTGTGTGTGTGTGCGTGTGTGTGTGTGTGTGTGTGTGTGTGTGTGTGCGTGTGTGTGTGTGTGTGTGTGTGTGTGTGTGTGCGTGTGTGTGTGTGTGTGTGTGTGTGTGTGTGTGCGTGTGTGTGTGTGTGTGTGTGTGTGTGTGTGTGCGTGTGTGTGTGTGTGTGTGTGTGTGTGTGTGTGCGTGTGTGTGTGTGTGTGTGTGTGTGTGTGTGTGCGTGTGTGTGTGTGTGTGTGTGTGTGTGTGTGTGCGTGTGTGTGTGTGTGTGTGTGTGTGTGTGTGTGCGTGTGTGTGTGTGTGTGTGTGTGTGTGTGTGTGCGTGTGTGTGTGTGTGTGTGTGTGTGTGTGTGTGTATGTGTGTGTGTGTGTGTGTGTTTGTGTAGAGTCGATAGGATGTTGGTTTGTGTGGCTTCCACCAGTCTCGACTGACGCTGATGCATTATCCGTGTACCCACGTTGGCGGTACATGGTAGAGGAGGGCGTGAAGACACGACGGGCCTGCGGACTGTACCAAGACATCTCCAGTACCTATGATAGCGCCGGCGAGAAGCGGTCAATGCGTTCCGGTAGCCCTGTGGGCTTGTCAAGAGCTAGGAGAGTTTTCTCGGTGGGTTGAGACCCGCGCACCTGGTAGACTGTACTGATGCGACGAGGAGACCTGGTGGCTGCACTAGCGCTTCCGATGTTTGGAAAGCGGTGTGTGATGTCTAGACGTTGATTCTGAGATTTTTTTGCACTGCTCGTGTTTTCTCGGTGGTCGAGACCCGGGCACTCGGCGAGCTGTTATAGTCCCTCGAGGAGACCACCGTTGATTTTTATCGTGGTGTACGCACTGTGTTCTCCCCGTTGACTCGTTTGGGTTCAGCGAGGGTGAAGGGGCCTGGTGCGGCTAGCTGCCGATGCCCCTACATAAGCCCGCTAAGGGCTCATTTGTACTTTCTCCTTGTTCTTTTATATTCAACGTTCCACCCAAATTCTTGCCGTCTTGCATCGCACTCACACACAGAGCTCATGTTCGTTTTTGCATGCGCCTGCATGCCCCAAAACACTTCCATTTGGTATTAGAGCATAGGGGGGCGTGTGAGCAACAGAAGCAGCAACAAAGGGTGGAAAGCAAAGAGAACGCGCCACGTGGCGCCATGCCGGCAGCAGTGTGAGGGAGCGCTAAACGAGTGCATGCCACACGGGTGGTGAGCCGCGCACAGGAGCATTAGTGACTGCGGCCAGCACTAGCATTTGCAGCAGCAGCAGTAGTAGCAACCGCTTTGCGGCGCAGCAGCAGCTGCTGCTGCAGCAGCAGCAGCTGCCGCGGCAGCAGTGTCAGCAGCAGCAGCACATAGCAACAATAGAAGCCATTGCCGCAGCGGCGACAATAGCAACAGTATGCAGCAGCAAGCAGCAGCGGCAGCAGCAAGCAGCAGCGGCGGCAGCACTAGGCGGCAGCCACAGCAGCAGCAAGCAGCAGTAGCAGCAGCTGCGCAGGTTACCAACGGCAGCAGCAGCAGCGGAAGTAGCAATAGCAGTAGCGGCGGCAGCATCAAGCAGTAGCAGTAGCTGCTGCTCAGAGTCGCAGCAGCAGCAGCAACGGCGGAAGCAGTAGTAGCAGCAGTAGCAACCGTAGCAACTGCACCCGCCGCTGCAACTGCTGCTGCCGGAGGGCCTCATAGCCCTCCTGTGAGGGATCCCGCCCCCTCGGAGGGGCCCCGTCGACTCCCTTCAGGGGGCCTCTCTGAGGGGTCCGTCGGCCCCTTTCGCCCCCCTCCCCTCTTTTCGAGGGGGCCCTCGGAGGGGCCCGTCGGCCCCGTCGGCCGACCGACGGAGGGGCCGACGGCGGAGAGGGGCCGACCCCACCCCCCCCTCCCCCCCGCCCCCGACTGCCACTCTCTCACTCGCTTGCTCAGCGAGCGAGCGAGCATGCAGTGAGCGGGAGGGAGGGCCGGACAAGCCGGACATCCCCCCCCTCCCCCTAGTTTCTTCGCTCCCCCAGTTTTGGGGCAATCGGGAAAAGGGGGTACGAAAAAAAACAAGAGGCGGGTGTTGCACGCAAAGCGTGCATAGGGTTACATAGTAATCGAGCAAAAGTATTCATATTGGTATCTCTTAAGAGGCTAAACAATTTCCCGCAATCCGGACCACATAATGAAAGGTTTGCCATGAGAATTCACCTCATCCATGGAAACAAAAACTGGTTGTAAATGGACTGCCAAATTGTCACCCGCATTCGTTCAAAACTATTTTTTTTGGTTGCCCATTGTGTATGGTTTAGGCGAACTCTTTCTAAACTACATCAAGGTACGCTAGTTTTTTTCCAGCTTTTGTGGATGTAAAAGCGGGAAAAAAAAAACAACCAAAAAGTGAACGATTGTGCTTGAAAGTATAGTATTATGTATAACAATTCACCAACATATTGAACAAGAACCTCAAAAGGTATTTCTTCTCTTTTTTATCTTATGATTAATTTATTTAAATGATATTAAATTGTTCTTGTCTTGTGAACAAGCTAGTTTCACACGTTTATTATGAGCTTCACTTAATAAAACATTATCGTTGAGAAATTTGGATGAATCTTGAATCTTTCCTTATTAAAAAAATTTATAATATGACGTAGTTATAGGCATAATTTGATTTAGGGCATAAACACTCTGGATTCCATGGTTTCGGTCGATAGATCCACCGTGCCCATACTTGAAAGCGACACGCATGAGGTGTCCAAAGTCGAAAACGACACGCATGCGGTGTCCATAGTCGGAATCGAAATGACTGCGGTACCCATAGTTTTCATTGTGCGAATCGAAACCGAATTCTATGTCTACTATACCCACTATTTCATGGAAGTGTTCAGTCTTCATGGACTTGCATGTGGTAAAGAAACCTCGCATGTTGCCAGCCTGGCTTGGAAGCCTCTGCTTTGTTTTGTCCTTTAACGTTCGGCGGCGGTAATTTTGCACAAGCTGGAGCCATGCATACGGACCGATATCGTCGTGTTATACACGACGTCTGCGCGTCGCTCGGTACATGTCATTTTTATCGCCAATGAATGCTCGCCGAATGGACGTGGCCACCGCCAATGACATGTTGTTCACGGTGGAAGTTGCCGACGCCGTGCTGACCTTCACCCGATGTCGGCGGCATGTGCCGACGTACACTCAGGCTCACGCGAACAGGTTCATCAACTGAACCCCTTTTTGTACCGGTTCGCATGATGAACCGGTACTACAGTGTGTCTTTTAGGTTCTTCCCCGAGAGTACTGTGCGCTTAGTGTACTAGTGTCGAACTTTGACTAACACGTGCACTGGACATGGAGAACGACGTCCGTCCAAATGGCCCGGCACATCATGGATGGGGTACTCCCGTAGCGGACCCCC
>SZWC01004512.1:57397-80879 GCA_023375785.1 Penium margaritaceum | reverse complement strand
GCGGGGGGGGGGGGGGGGGGGGGGGGGGGGGGGCATACAGTCCGACTGATTCTTGCGCCCTGATTGGTGGATATGGCAGAAAAACGACCGATCCACCAATCACGATTTTCTTGAAGCATCTTTTGGCCACGAACCGACTGTAATAGGTTACTATGTAACCCAATAAAATACAAAAAGAGGTACGCCTGAAGAGGAGTCGAAAAGGGAACAAACAAAGGCCAGGGCTTCACGCAAACAGAGGGGAGAACAAGAAAAAAAGGTGGAGGGTGAGGGCAAAAGAAAAACAAACACAAAAGGGGGCCTGAGGGCAATAGAATAACGACAAAAAAGGAAAAACAGAAACAAAAAAGGGAAAAAAAGAATCTTTCAATCCCTGTCGCCGACAACCGCACCCGCAACCTGTCCAGCAACGGCTGCAACACTCGTACTTGTAGTAGCCACAGCAATGACAACAGCTTCCGTAGCAACGGCGGTGGCGGTGGAGTATCGACGACTGCATAGTGTAGAGCAGTTGTTGCAACGCTTCTAGTCTCCACTTCCAGGCCGACAGCGGATTGTCGTCGGCGACGACTTCTTTTTCCAGACGCGTCCTAGACCGGCGTCTTCCTGGGGCCCATGGATTGGTGCGTGCACTTCACTCCATAGGATCGATGGCGGATTTGAGTCTTTCCATCTCCGAGGGCTGGGTCGTCTACCGCTTGGAGCAACAGCCACACCAGCAGCCGCCACCCCTCCTCTTCTTGGAGCAATCTTCGCTCTATTAGTAGCAGCAGCACTAGTAGCCGCAATTAATCAGACTCTAGTCTCCGGGCATGCTGTGGTAGTGTAGCTCGTCTCGTCTGGTGACGTTTGCTGACCCGGACGCCGTGACCTCCAAGAGTGACACTACCTACTGCCCTCGGTACCTATCCATTGTCCAGCGCACGAGATGAGTGCGCGGACATCTGAGCAGGCGCCTTGCGCTTTCGCCTGTTACTACTATGGTGATGGACGTCATGGTTGGCATCGCTGTTGGACGCACCCTCCCGGCTTGCATCCACCTTGGTTAAAGCCTCGTCCGAGCCTGCATCCTCCACAGCATACGGATCTGCCAGCGTTGGTACATCCCCTAGCTGGACCTCTGGCGAGCATCTTCGCCGAGATTCACGGCCTGCGGTAGACGGTGCAGCAAATTTGTGACCTCGTCACCAAGCGTGCTTCTGTCACTAGTTCGTCGACGGCCTCTTCCATCACATCTCCTCCATCCTCTCCTCCTTCCTCATCCGATGGTTTACATTCAGCTCCACCTGCAAGCCAGTCCTAGGTTGTCACCATCCTCTCGATCCTCCACTCTCCTGCGACCACGATGCCACCTCGCGATGTCATGTCTTCATGCAGTCGTTCCAGTCGTCTGTCCCCGCGGCGTCTGCGTCAGTGCTCTGCACACGGTACTCGCACCGGTTTTGATACATCCTCCACCTCCTCGGCTTCCGGTGCTGTACCTGTCGAGGGGGAGTGTGGTCACCGCGCATTGCCTGTTGTAACCGTAGTGACAGGATCCGCTCGCGAGCCAGGCCGTGGTGCCCGAGCGTCCGCTCAGACAGACTAAGATGATACGGTGACAGCACATGGCGTGGAGTCTGATCCCGACATGGCATTCATGGTGGAGACTTGCCTGTCATCGTCCGGGCTGGATCCAGATCTTCCACAGCAACAAGTGACATCAAGAGGAGCACATGCAAGGTGTCCCTTGACGGTGCCACACGTGGCTCCGTCCGGTGGAGGCCCAGGGGTGGCATAGGAGTCCTGTACAGATCGGGATGCATCTACCGGACTTCTGGGGGAGAGTGTGCAGACGAGTCACACTAGTCCGACGGATGTTGGAGTGCTTGGGACGTGCATGTCATCGAGGTCCACATCTACGCTGGGGTAGCAGCCAGACATTCTACAGCAGCAGGTTCCATGAGGTGGAGTGCAGGTCTCACGTGCCTTGGCAAGGCCACTCGCGACTTCGATCGGTAGCGACCTGGCGGTGGCACAGGAGTATCATGCAGATCGGGATGTCCCATACGGATTTCCAGGGGCGTTGGTGCACGGGACTCACACCAACCGGACAGCGGTCGCAGTGGATGAGCAGAGTTGGCTGGCTGGTTTTTTAGAGGCTGAGGCATTCTTGAGAGCGGCAGTTCTGAGAGATGTCGCTGGGACATATGCTGCAGCAGACACAGCAGGCTCCACCGTCTCATCTGCGCTACCTGAGGACCAGGTTCAGCGTGAGGAGTCGTCCATGTTCCTACAGTCTCCGGGTTCCCGTACACACGACAGAGTAGTGACATACATGACGAAGTCAGATGGTGGTCCTTATTCTATCATCGAGCAGGTGGCAGCGACCAGCATTCCCGGCAAAACAGTGCCTGAGCGCCAGCTACGCTTGCTGGTCACCTTGACGGGCATTGTCGAGCCGGAGCCCTGCACACATGTGTCCACTACGGCGGCAGCCGAGGACACTGGAGCACATCCGTACACTAGGATGGAGTTACCTCGTCAGCAGGAGCTGAGTTCTGCCCCCTCGTTTTCACCTGTTGGTGACCTTGCTGATCACATGGACGCTGAGAGTGGCAGTACATGCACGGACGACATTTCCACATGCTCCGCGGACTCTGAAAACTCCTCCTTCTCCTTCTCTCTCGGCGTGCAACCGCTCACTCATCGTATGACAGACACAAGTTGTGGTGTCGATGCGACACCCGCAACTGTATCCGATGTTGCAGCATCTCAGCATATTGCGAGTTTGGGACCTCGACTTGACGCGATGTCATGTGAGATGCATAGCGAGGTCCATGCGCTGTGAGCATCTACAGCATCCGGCGTGTGGCTCATGCTACGCGCCTGCACAATTGCATGTGGATGGTAGCACACTGTTGGTCGAGACCCGGACACTTGGTAGGTTGTACCAATGTCATGAGGAGACCATGTGATCGTGTGTCCTGGTGTGTGGCTATACTACGTGTGGCATGTGCATGCAAGCTAGGTCGCTCTTAGTGGTCGAGAATCCGACACGTGGTGAGTTGCACCCGTGTTACGAGGAGATCCTCCCATGATCCTGTGTTTGGATGATGATGCTATTGTGTTGGATTGCTCGTAACGGTCGAGACCCGGGCACTGGTACCGCCGGTGTCACGAGGAGACCATTTTGTCGTCTGAAATGTGTATGATATGCCTTACACTCGTTTGTGTGCGTGTACATCACTCCTCTCATGGTCGAGACCCAGACACTTGGTGAGATGTGCCAGTGTCGAGGGAGACCTTAGATGGGTAGGAGATGAGTGTGTGTGTGGTTGACAGGTGCAGATTATGGTTTGGCAGATGTTTCTATTCCATACCTTCGTTCATTTGTTCTCACGTGGACGGCTATGTCAGCCAGGGGGAGTGTTGGTTTGTGTGGCTTCCTCTCGTCACGAGTGATGCTGATGCATTATCCATATACCCACGTTGGCGGTACATGGTAGAGGAGGGCGTGACGACACAACGGGCCTCCGGACTATACCGAGACTTCTCCAGCACCTATGACAGCGCCGGCGAGGTGCGGTCGATGTGTTCCGGTAGCCCTGTAGGCTTGTCGGGAGCTAGGAGAGTTTTCTCGGTGGGTTGAGACCCGCGCACCCGGTGGACTGTACCGGTGCGACTAGGAGACCTGGTGGCTGTACTAGCACTTCCGATGTTTAGAAAGCGGTGTGTGATGTCTAGACGTTGATTCTGAGATTTTTTAGCACTGCTCGTGTTTTCTCGGTGGTCGAGACCCGGGCACTCGGAGAGCTGTTACAGTGCCTCGAGGAGACCACCGTTGATTGTTATCGTGGTGTACGCAGTGTGTTCTCCCCACTGACTCGTTTGGGTTTAGCGGGGGTGACGGGGCCCAGTGCGGCTAGCTGCCGGTGCCCCTACATAAGCCCGCTAGGGGCTCATTTGTACTTTCTCCTTGTTCTTTTACATTCAGCGTTCCAGACTTAGCCAAATTCTTGCCATCTTGCATCGCACTCACACACAGAGCTCATATTCATTTTTGCATGGGCCTGCATGCCCTAAAACATTTCCATTTTTGGTCACCTGGGTTGTACACATAACCAACAGTCCGTGATGACCCACAGACAAATATCCCACAAAAGCACGAAAGACGGACAATCCACACACATTTGACGAAGACGAGCAATGCACACCACTCACACATCACAAGAGAAAACCACCCTTGTCACTCAGGGGCTTCATGAGCACAAAGCAACCGAACAGCATGCAGAGCTGCCTTGAAAATGCCACTGCTGAGTGGCTTGATGAGAAAATCTGCACACAGTTGACAACTATTGACACAAACGTTTGTGGTGTGATTCGTCCCCGTCTGTTTGTACAACTTACTGTGACCAATCGGCCATGTGCATGCTTGTGAAAATCCCTGATGTGGATCCTGCTGGTGCCGAAGAGGCGACGGGTGGTGGCTCCACCCACCAGTAGCTGCCTCAAAGTTGCCACGACATCCCGGGTGCATGCTGGGGTGCTTTGCAGTTTTTTTTGCAGCCGCTAGAGTTTTCTCGATGGACTGGGTCTTGATCCCGATTTGCATGTTTTGCATTGTGTATCCACTGATCGATGCCAGACCTGTACGTGTGACCATTCGTAGTATCTGGCTCAAGATTCTTCGTCTGTGGGTTCAGACGGTGTTGCATTTGGATGCATGTGCGCAGAGTTACGGTTAAAACTATTGGTTTATGTATGTCAGTACCGCACGGTGACCTCTGGCCTTGTTGCACACTCACCTCAGTAATGCATGAGACGGCACTGCTGGCAGCCCCGCTGTGGTGACGTGGCTGCACGGCTGCCCATTCCTTGAATCACGTGGCCACAAAGCTTCATCCGTGTGCTCATGTGCCACATGCTCGTGCTTGGCCGAGCCGGGTGCTTGCTCAAACTTGATTTTCTACAGGTCTCTTTGCCGGCAGCATGCTTGACAGGTTCTATTCCTAACTTGAGGATAGATGGTTTGAACTCCCAAAACCCCCAGGGTAGCGAGCTAGAGTGAGCGTGCTGCTCGCTCGCTTGCCAACATGCTTGTAGCACTTTGCTGTGCTGTGACTCGTTCCCTCTTGCTTTTGACATTCTCCACTCCCGTCTAGCAACCATGTCATCTCCCTATATCTTTCATCTCTTCCACTAGCCTGCTGCTTCTATCTAGTCCAGCAAGATGCCCTACTAGTAACAGAGCAGCTTCTCGGGAGCAGGACGGCGGACTCTTCCGTTGACCTCAACCCTGAGCCGAGCTCGTGACTGCCACTCTTGGCGTCACAAGCGGGTCCACCCCTCGCGCCATCTTTCCTGCACAGCCAAGGGATCAGCTAGTACGACCTTTCTAGCCTACCTTGCCCTCCCTTGCGCTTCCACACTCCACCTTTCGTGGCGGTCTACAGCAAAGGCAGGCAGCCGTAGTTGCGCACCCGGCCGACGTTTACGTCGGCCCCGCCAGTCAGCTGCGTGCCTAGGCACAGCCAACTGTGACAGCCGGCAGCCACACCCTCCCATTCCTTCTATCCTCCACCTTCCATGGCGGTCTACAGCCAAGGCAGGTAGCTGCATTTGCGCATCCAGCCGACGTTGACGTCGGCCCCGGTCAGCTGCGTGCCTGGCCACAGCCGACTGTGACAGCTGGCAACCACAGCACCCAGCAACCTGCAATAGTGGCAGCTACTACAATGGAGCTGCTGTAGCAGTGACAGCATTAGCACCGCCAGCAACCAAGCTGACCGCAGTGGCTACGGCAACAGCAGGGGCTGCATTTGCAGCTACAAGTGGCAGAAGCTACAACAACCACAATATCGGCCTCTTAGGCCCCCATAGTAGCAGCAGCTGCAGCCTTGGCAACAATAGTAGCAGGAGCAACAGTAGTAGTAGTAGCAGCAGCAGTAGTAGCAGCAATTGTGGCAGTTGCTGCAGCAGCAGCATCAGCATTTGCAGCGCCAACAACCGCAGCAGCCGTTGGCGCCAGCAAAGCGTGCACCAACGACGGACCCTGATGCATCAGGTCCACATTTCTACCAGCAACAGAAGCAACTGTGGCTGCAGAACCAGCAGTAGCAGCACTTGCAGCATGAGTGAAGCTGTTGCACAAGCAAATGCAGAAATAATAGTAACAAGAGCAGCAGCAGCCGTAGTAGTGAATCCTTTACGCAAAAAGCTGTAGCAGCAGTAGTGAAGCAGCAGCACAAGCAACAGCGTCAACAACAGCAGCAGTAGCTACGACATCTTGCAGCAGCGCACCATGCGAGAAGCTACCTCACAATTTCTGTGCCTCCTATCTCTCGGTCAACAGGCTTGCCGACCGACGAGCCCTTCGATCAACGAGCCCGTCAATTGATGAGCTCGTTTGAGCGGATTGGAGCGCTCGCCTCCAAGCAAAAGAAAAGGTTGGCCCCTCGGTATACCAACACACATCCTGGGTTAACTCGTCCTGTTTTTCTGCGAGACCATTTCATTTTGTTTCTTGCGGGCTGGATGCCCGGGTCAAGACCCGGGCATCCGTGGTTTGTCCCGGTGCCACAGGGAAACCAGTTCTCATGGTCCAGTTTTAAATCTCTTTAAATCTTCTATCTTTCTTACGGTCGAGACCCTTGCAAGTGGGAGTCTGACCCCGTGCAGTGGGAGACCACCTTCGTTATGACATCGGTTGTTCCAACGGCCGCAACAACGTCCCCAGCAGTGGCGGTACCCCTCCCGGGGTGTCGTTGGCTTCTGCCACCATACTATCCCACAGTCTATAGGCCGCCTTCTTCCTCCTACACCCCTCCATCGTGGCTCCAGCCCGCAGCTCCGTTTTCCGTTACGCCATCAGCTCGGTCCTTTCCTGAGCTCCCGCATCGTCCAGACACGTCTGCTCCGACCTCCCCATTTCCTTCCCTTCTTCGGCTTCCGGTTGTCTCCTCTGGTGTGAGTTTGACTATCAAGTCCGGAGATCACCGTTGTTCGTCGGATGGAGCCCTTTGGGGTGCGTCAAATGATGGGGCTGTGGAGTGGCTTGAGCATTGGCAGTCGTTCACCCTTCCCTGTCTCATTGTTGTGACTTTAGGTTGTACTACGTCCTCTCCTGTCCTAGTTTTCAGTGTTGCACAATGTCATGTGACTGCTCTGTCTCCTTTGTCAAGTGGCTTTTGGCTCATCAATTCTGCAGCCACTCATCAGATGACATCGTCTCGTGCCGCTTTCGTCACGTTGGGGCCTGTCGCTGACATAAGCTGCATCCGCATTGGCTCTGGCCAGATGTTTCCAGTTCAGGGGATTTGAGAAAACAATTACGAATTGAATGAGACCAACGGCGCTTTGTTTCATGAAGTGTGGATGAAGTTAGCTCTAAAGCCCTAGGGCGAACTAGCGTTTTTGCTACGAGTCCTCTAATAACAAGGTATCCCGTTGTTACGGGTGAGACTCGCTAGTCGAGTCTCACCCACCAGCAGGCGAGCAAGGCTTGCCTGCGTGCAACAGGGTGCAAGGGTGAAGTCGTCCACTGACCACAAAAAGGGTGCGACCGAACCTTCGACTCTCTAATTAGGCCAGAGGTTAAGAAACCTACTTTAGACCTAACAAGTCATGTAAGTTGGAGACTGATCTACGTCTTGCAACACAGCGAACACACTATGACGCATGGTTTGCAAGGAGACAAGGAGGTGTTCCAACAAGGACAGGCAAAGGTCGATGGTTGGTGGAGGGTGGGAGACAACAGGGTGGCGTCGCCACGTAATAGGCTTAGCGAAAGCGTGTCTCTGCGATCAACGTGACTCAAAACCGACCGCCGAATCCACATGCACTGCACACCCGAGGGCACATACGGAGAAATGTATACATAGTGGGTTACCCTAAAAAACTTTGATTTCGATGTTAACTGTTTTACCCCTCATCGATTTTTGCCGAAAATGAACTTTCATCGAATTCATAGGTACCACCTAAATAAAAAAAAAATTCAAAACGTCGAAATCAACATTCTATACCTAATTTTTTTTTATCTTTTTTGTTTTGTTTATCAGGTCCAAACACATTTTTGTCTCGTACAATGGTTGAAACATGGTTTTTTTCCCGGTTCTCGTTGTTCGACCATGTGTTCAACCGCTGCAGTGGCTTGCGATGCCACGGAAGGGTCCTCGCCACCGTGGCAGGGAATCCAACGTGGCCTCGAAAGCCGCCGACAGAGGTTGATTCGGGGTTGAAAGACTTGACCGTTCGAAAAGTCGAACGGTCGAGTCTTTCATCGGAAAAGAAAAACTGAACTAGTGCTCTTGTCGAATTCAAGGTACCACCTCCGCCTTTTCGTCGAATTCATACGATACACCTAAACAATTTGAACCCGACAACATTTTGAACGAATGAATTATGCATCACGTCGTTCGTCAAATTCATAGTTTTTAGGGTATTATGCAACCTTGGCCAAGGGTGTTGCACGCATGCAACCAAGTAGATGGAGCTGAGAAAGGAGGGAGCAGGATGGAAGTGCTTTGGTGAGCAAGTCTGCAAGTTGCTCACTTCCAGGTACCTCACACACTTGTACAACGCCTGCTTCCACTGCTTCCCAGACAAAGTAATGTTCGACTCCTATGTGCTTAGTGCGTGGGTGCAATACACCGTCATTTGCTGTGATGCGACGTGTAGCAGAACTGTCACAATATAGTGGTACGGCCCCCACACTCATGCCCAGATCCCCCTACAGCCACTGGAGACATGTGGCTTCACACGCTGCTGGCCCCAAGGACATGTATTCTGCTTCAGCCACACTGTGTGCCACGCATGACTGTTTGGCACTGCGCCATGATACGGTGGTGCCCCAGAGACGGAAGACATACCCCCCTCCAGCTGCGTGCGTTTCTGTCCCGTGCATAATCATTGTCACAATATCCATCAAGCAAGCGACTAGCACAAAGGGTGAAAAGGAGACCCATGGACGCAGTGTCAAACACATAATGCAGAAGTTTCAACAAAGCCTTTTGATGAGCAGTGCGCGGTTGTTGGCTGAATTGGACGAGAGTGTTGACTACACAGGCAACATCCGGTCGGGTGGTGGAGGAAAGGTAGGTGAGACTGCCAATGATCTGTCTGTACAGTGTGGGATCTGTGTGCAGGTCCATAGTCAGTGGTGTGAGGATGAAGGAGTTGTCTGTACACGTCTGGGCTCATCGGTAAATGCTATGTGGGGAGATGTTGCACAAGATAGGAGAACCGTTCCGTTAGATGTGCTATGAATCGTCCCTGGTGTAGTGTCAAGGTACGTGCAGCTCTGTTGTGCGTGATGGTCATGCCTAGGAAGTTGTGTGCCTCTCCTAGGTTAGTCATGTTGTAGTGTGTGGTTAGCAGTGCTTTCGTGTCTTGGACAAGAGGAAGAGAGGGAGAAAGGATCAGTAGGTCATCCACATACACCAGAAGAGTAACTGATTCGTTGTTCACCTAGCAGATGAACAGAGAGGGGTCTGACAGACTTTGCAGAAACCCTCCAAGTTCCAGTGTTTGGCTGATCTCCTTGTTCCAACAGCGTGGTGCCTGTTTCAGTCCGCACAGTGCCTTCAGCAAAAGCCAGACTCTGTCTGTTCCGTCTGTGAACCCTGGTGGTTGTTCCACATACATTTCCTCTTCTAGTGGTCTGTTCAGACAAGCATTCTTGACATCCATTTGGTGTATTTCCCAGTCCTTGTGTGTAGCAACCCCCAGCAGTACGCGGCCTGACTTGTATTTGCCTACTGGAGCGTAAGCATCTGTACAGTCGTCCCGGGATCTGGTGAAAACCCTTGGCCACCAGTCCGGCCTTGTACTTCTCAAACTGGCCTTGCACATTCTGTTTGATTTTGAACACCCACTTTAAGTCAATGGCTTTACGTCCGGGGGGAAGAGGCACCAACTGATATACCTCATGCTCAAGAAGAGCGTTCAGCTCATTGATCATGGATTTTTCCCACTTTGCTGCGTCTGAACGCCCCTTTGCCTCTTGGACGGTGAGAGGCTCTCGGAGGATAGCCACAGGTTGTGTGGGACCGGCTGTGTGGTAGAACTGTCTGTCATCCATCCTCGCCACGTTCCGTTGTGAGCGGGGGACCGGATAAGGCTGAACAGTGTTGTCTTGTATTGGGGTCAGGCCAGGTGGGGACCCTGAGGAGTCTGCACTAGTGCTTGCAAGATCATTCGGTGTGAGTAAGTTGGTAGGGACTGGTGTCACCTGAGCTGTGACCTTGTGCCCTCTGGATGGTGGTGTGACCTTTGGTGGCATGGTGGGGACAAAAATGGGTACACTGACGTACTCAGGGTAGCCTTCAGGGACAGTAAGCACCGGTGCATGTTTGTGGCCCTTGAATGCTTGTATGGCATGTGTTATAGGAAAGAAGCATCTCGGCTCTTGACGAATGCATGTTGTACAGGGTCCCAACACCTCCATGCCTTCAAAGCATGAGAGACTCCGAAAAAGACACACCACCTGCCCTGTGGGCTCAGCTTGTGACTGCGTTGTGGGTCACCAAACAACACACAAGCCATTGTGTCCCACACCCGTGCAATGCGTAATTCCGCCTTCTGCTTGAACCATCTTTCCCACGGAGTGACGGTCCTAGGTAGGGGCCCTCGAGGTATCCTGTTCCATACATAGGTAACATGTTTGACAGCCTGTTCCCAGAAGCCAAAGGTCAGGCCAGATTCAGCCAGTAGGGTGCGCAGAGCATCACCCAATGTTCTATGCCATCGCTCGGCAACCCCATTTATTTTAGGTGTATAGGGTGTGGTGGTTTGATGGACATGGCCTCTGGTTTTCAGGTCTGTTTCAAGTGGGCCTAGAAATTCTCCAACCCTGTCTATACGAAGGATGCGTAGAGAGCACCCAATCTGTCGCTCAGCAAGGGGAATCCATTCCATAATTGCCTGTTGTGCATCGGCTTTGGTTTTGAGTAAGAAAGCCTAGCGGAAGCGACTGTAGTCATCTATCAAAGTCAGCACATACAGTGACGCATACGGTACTGAGGGGACCGGCATGGGTCTAGTCTAGTCGGCATGCACCAGCTTAAGTGGTGCCTCGCTGACATGATGTGACAAAGGAAAGCTCTGTCGGTGTGCTTTTCCTTCTTGGCAGTTCAGACAAGCAGACGCTTTCAGGCCGTGAGGGCAGTCATCAGGACGCAGTCCGTATGCAGGTTGGTGTTTCGACAAAACGGTGACCAGTTTAGTATTGACGTGGGCCAGTCTTCTGTGAATGAGCTGAGGGTGTTTTGGGTCCTGCGCCGTTTTCGCTTTGGTGGCAGAGGGGAGGATCCCTCTGACCCACGAAGTGGTGCAGCACGACTGCATGACTCCTGGTGCCACCTGTCCACACGAACATAAGAATAGGGCATGACTCTAGTCGTGATGCTGAGAGATCGCCTTTGCAACCTCTACCCTAAACCAAGCGCGTTAGTCGCTGAGTTCTAGGATGAAGCCATGGACATTCGCCAATGACTCTTGGGTCTAGGTGCCTTGTGCTGGACATGGTGCTCCTCCACCTCGGCGAGCACTACAAGGAGTTCTGGCGTAAGTTGCTCCGTCGCCATCTAGTCACTGAGATTGAGCTCATCGACCTTGCCTCTGTTTTTGAAGAGCTGCGCAACTACAAAGACATGTTGCAGGGCGAGGCTCGCGACATGACAGCTACGCCACCGACACCATATGCGCACCAGAGTTCCTATTCTGCTGTGGCTGCAGTGACCCAGACCTCATTCACCTCCCTTGGAGGATCCTCTGGTCAGGGTCGTGGTTGGTCTGGTTGTGGTGGTCGTGGTCGTGGTTACGGCCATGGCAACCAGAGGTGCAGTTACTGCGACCAGACTGGGCACTTCTGGCGCTGTTGTCCTTCCCTCCAGCGGCAGATGATGGAGAAACAGCACCAACAGCAGACACAATAGTAGCAGAGGCAGACACAGCAGTAGCAGAGGCAGGTACAGCAGCAGCATCAGCCAGTAAAGCAGTTTCTTGTGGTGTAGCATTTTGGCGGACATGGACCACCTGGGCTCTACCCCTACCATCATGTAGTGGCTGTCCTCTTTGGACTGCCGCTTCAGCAGCAGCTACAGACACAACCATTGCAGCACATGCCAGCACAGCCTGGTCCTTATGGACTGCCGGTGCACTACGTGCCACCGTTTGCGACAGCTCCAGTCCCAGCCCTAGGGTGGGCCCAATGCGTGTACGATCACATGACAACCCTGCACACCGCCGACTTATAGGAGGCCACTCACAGCGCCTTTCCTGCAGAGAGCATTGCAGCACCCTAGCCATATCTGCATCTTGGACACACGCACATGACCACATCTCACATCTTGCCCATGCATGAGTGGTTGTTTTACACTGCTGGATCACATCACATGTCATCTCATCGTCAGTTGTTTGTGTCTTTGTGTGCCACGCATGATGTGGAGGGGGTGCAGACTAGCTCAGGAGAAGTGATGAGGGTTGAGGGAATTGGGACTGTTGCATTACAAGCACCGAGAGGGGTCATGTAGCTGACTGGGGTTTTGTATGTACCTCGGCTGAAGGCAAACCTGCTGTCAGGGGGACAGTTGGACTGCCAAATGGGCATGTCAACGCTAACGCAGGCATAAAACTGCATGCTTTTTGACGTGCATGGTGCATTGCAGGCTGATGGTCCCTTGCATGCCGACATGTTGTATCGTCTGACCCTGTTCCCTACACTACCCTCCAACCGTGCACAAACTCCATGTTAATGCATTGAATGCATGCAGTGGCATGATGTCGGTTGCATTTTTTGGAGGCGGGCGAATGCAACGTTCCTCCAATCCATGCTCTACCCTCCAGGACAAGAAGATGTCCCTCCATGCCTGGTAATCCCTTGTCCCAACTTCCGGTGGTGATAGCTCCCTCTGGCTCAGTCCCAGCTCCGCCATTGCGGCAGCGGTGAGGGTGAAATTAGGAGTGTTGCCACCACTATCAGTACCTCCGACGTTGCCGGCATGGCCGGCACCTCCATTTGTCCCATCTACCTAACTCATAATGCTTAACGGAGGGGTCCTGTGGTCTGCCTAGCTCCGGATGGTGCTGGAAAGGACCAATGAAATTTCGTCAGCCATTTGCCGGGCCCACTTTGGGCCCATTTTTCTGCCGAGAGCCGGAAGCTCTATAGGGAAGTTACCATAGGCGTCCTGGGGTCCTGCAGGTGCGATCCCGCCCCCCCAAAACCCTTTGTCCACCCTTAGAGTTGCAGTTGGGCAACTTGGGGAGGCCCTTAGAGGGGCGTGGGACCTTCTTTTGGCGGCGGCTCTTTGTCTCAAGCTCCAGCCGCATGCGCGAAGCCCTACAAGGGCTCACGCGCCCCCTTAAGGCTGGTTCGACGCCTTGGATCTGCTTCGCCGCCCTGCTCAAGCATGTCGACCCTAGCTGACGTGGCATCCAAAGTGGCGGCCACCCCTTTCTTCAGCTCCTACGGTCGGCTCGGTTCCTCCTTAGGCCCGAGGGAGGGCTTCCATACCATGAGAAAACTGTTACAAATTCAATGAGATCAATGGTGCCTTGTCTCATGAAGTGTGGAGCAAGCTAGCTCCAAAACCTTGAGACGAACTAGCGTTTTTGTTACAAGTCCTCTAGTAACAAGGTTTCCCCTTGTTACAGGTGAGACTTGCTAGTCGGGTCTCACCCGTCGGCCGGAGAGCGAGGCTTGCTGGCGCACAACAGGGTGTGAGGGCGAATTCACCCGGTGACCACAAAAAGGGTGTGACAACACCTTCGAGTCTCAAACTAGGCCAGAGGTTAAGAAACCTATTTTAGACCTAACAAGTCACATAAGATTGAGACTAATCTAGGTCTTGCAACACAGCAAGCACACTATGACGCATGGTTTGCAAGGACACAAGTAGGTTTTTCAACGAGGGCAGGCAAGGGTCGACGGCCGGTGGAGGGTGGGAGACAACAGGGTATACATAGAGGGTTATCAGTATTGGTGTTGTGCATTTTGTTGGTCTGACGGGTGACGTCTTATTGCCTGATGTCATCTTTGTCTTAGCAATTGAGGTCAGCTTGCTCTGTGTCACTTCCTGGGATGATTAAGGCATGTACTTTCTCTTCTCTCGTGGCGTTAGTACTGTGTTACCGCAGTCTTCCGGCCATCCTGTTCTGTGTGGCAGTGGTCCATGCTCAAAAAACAAGGAGACAAATTCAGTCCGTTAAATGCCTTGCGAAGTCAGCAGAAGTTATTGGGGTCACCTATAAGGCCAGGTAGTTTCACCATGTAGATTTTCTCATCAGGTGTACAGTGCAAACATGCATTGTTCATGTCCATCTGCTGAAGCTCCAAATTATGGTGTACCACCAAGTGGAGAAAGGCATAAGCGATGGTGTAGTCCCCAACAGCCGCAAAATGTTTATCCAAGTTGATGGTGGGGATTTGAGAGGATTCCAAAGCGTTCGGTCACGCTTTGCAACATTCAATTCCATTGTTAGGCTTCTAATGACACTTGAATACCTAACGTGCATAGGCAGCCTTCCAACCAAGAGGGAGATCGACCACCTCATACATATTATGCTCATGAAGTGAAACAAGCTCCTCCTAACTGGACGTCTCTAGTAGGGTGGCACCTGTAGCCTCACGAGCCTCACGAAGAGTGGTAGGATTGGGTTCTAATGCAGGAATAGCACAAGCAGCAAAGCAGGTGGTAACTTGGCCAGAGTACCTGGTGGTGTTGCCTAGTAAGTCCTCTGGAGGAAGACCACTCGTCGGAAAGCAGGCGGTAACTCCAATCTAGGAGCATCCAGCACCATCTTCTCCACCCCTACAGGATCCAAGTAGGATATGGGTGGTGCAGATGAGCCTGCTTGTTGGGAACATTGGCACCACTTTACCCTTCTTGGTCGGGAAAAGTCCTACACTGACCATATCGTCGAGAAGCCCACCGTGCAACTAGCAAAAACAAGGTCGGATGAGCACAGATCACCAGGAGCTTTGAGAGGATTTGCCTCTCTTTTTTGTTTTTGGTACTATCACAATCGGTGAGGCCAAACTGAAAGATAATCCTATCAAGATTATCTTTCTATGTCATCGTGGATGGCAAAATCATGTGGTAAACAATGCAACTTTCCTTAGCCACCACGGTTGGCACAATCACATTGATTTGTACCTGGTCAGCCGAAGTGGTGACCCACGGTAACTTCTAGGGCACTAGGAAAACAGAAATTGAGTGATGGATAACAAGAGTAAGAACTACTCAATGTATGAGGAGGAGGCTAGGAGAACAAGACTAGTTTTCACACTCCTTCCGCAGTTCTTTTGTCTTCTCTTCATTTTCTAGCCTTCCTTGGCATCCTCTTGTCCTCTTTGTAAGGGAGGAAAAGAGGGATCAAGCGTTTCTTTTTATCCCTCTTGTCCTCCCTTGCGTGCATTGACATGGCTTTTCCTTGTAGCATGGAGTGTGGTGTGTTGCACTCGGCCCTCCATGCATATTGCCAGCACTTTTGTTTTGCCGTCCTTAAGACTTGGGTCTTCTTGTCTAGAGAGGAATCTCCTAACAATAGATCCCCCTCCTTTGACGTTGGAAGAGGCTTAGTCAAGATGAAAAGGGAGGAAGGAGGGGATGAATGATAATCCCATCTGCCTAACATTTTTTTGGCAGCATTGCGGACTATGCCTAAGGATTTTTGTAGCCCAAAAACGTTAGAAAGCTTGAAAAGAGCTTTTGAATGCTTTTTATGGTGACCAAATGTATGAAGAAACCAGACCGTAGGCACCCTTTGTGTTTCTAGTTGTTGGTGCCACTACAAGAAACATTCAGGATGTCAAAGTTGTTGATTCCTTGATTGAGCATTTGGTTTTTACCCTAACTACCAATGTAGGGACTGCAAGACTCCAACTCTCATACTTACTCGTCATTAGATTTTGCAAAGTGGTGTCCAAAGCTTGCTATAAGTTTTTTTGAACCACGCCACTTCTTGGGAAATTGTCATTGACGATCTGGTGCAAGGATACTCTAATAATTTGAGCCTTGAATTTATTTTTTTCCCTTATCTCCATGTTTTGGATCCCAAATAAGGGAGTAGTGTTTTCTACTTGTGCATTTGTCCGAGTTTTCAATGAGAAAACTCAAAGTTTGAGCTAGTCGGACTTTGACTAAGTGTTGAGGAGACGGTGTATGATCGTTGCATGTCAGACATGTCTGGTGATGTTCTGGAGTGATTTTGTTTTCTTTATCTCCTTCCCTCTTGTAATCACTCTCCCCTCATCCCAATTCACTCTCTCAATGAGAAGGGGTGAGCGAGGACAAGGGAGCGAGGCCGCTGGCCCCGTCCATGAGGTCCTCGCAGCCTCTCGGCCACTGATAGAGCCACCTAATCTATTGGCGGTTGGTGGTTAGCCAGGCGGTCTCCTGATCAGCCGTTCGCCATCCATTCGGCCGGCCGCTAGCAAGACGACAACTAACGAGAGGCTGGCCACCCGCCAGCCATGGCTGAAGGCCCCAGTCACAACGGGGTGGCCAACGTCCATCCCCTCGCTTTTTGCAAGATGGGAAGGCCAAAACAGCCCTCCCGTTATAACCTGCCACATCACACAGTAGGTGATGGATGTAAAACACATGCTGCATTAGCAACATCTACACCATCAGCTACAACAACTTTAGCTAATACATCCTTGGTGTCGACCGCTTCAACAACATAAGGTGCAGTAGCAACACCTACACCTTCACTAGCATCAGCTCTACCAGTTGCATGAACTCCATCGGCTGCACTAGCTACATCATTGGTGGCGATATCGTCTGTAATACCACGCATTTTGATACGATATCCACTTTTAGTAGCATTAGCTCTACGAGCTACATCATCTTCATCAGCTGTACCATTGGTATCAACTCCATGAGCAGCAATAGGTGCCTCGGTTTTTTAAGCACCATCAGTTGCATCACGTGCATCAGTTGTACCACCTACACCAATAGCTTCAAAAATCTCAACAGCACCAGGTACTTTGGTAAGGTCTCCACCTTCAGTACCATTGGCTCTACCACCTACATCATTTGTATCAGTTACACCATTGGTATCAAATCCATGTGTAGCATTAGGTGCCTGAGTAACATATACACCCTCTACTATACCTATTACATCTTCGGAATAAACAACTTTATTAGTATCAATTGTTGTGGTAGTGCTTTCATCTTTGGCAACATCAGCTCTACTGACTACATGAGTTGCATTGGATATACTAGCTCTATCCTTGGTTTTGACAGCATCATCATCACTAGGTACTTTAGTAGAGTCTCCACATTCAATAGCCTCAGCTCCATCAACTACATGAACTACAACACTAGCAATAGTTGCACCACTTACATCGACAACATCGGCAGCACTAGTTATAATGTCTCAGCTCCATCTTCATGTCTACTATCCATTTGGTTCAGCTCTTCAATTTGCATCAACTACATTGACTACACCAGTTACATTCACTACGATAGCTGCACCATTGGTGTCAATAGCATTAGCTGCACATGTGCATTAGTGGCATCCACATCATCCATAGCATCAACTCCATCGGGCGCATCGCATGCATCATCGTACTCATCATTGATTTCCTTTTTTCTTTAAAACTGTAATTTATGTGCCCCTTAACTTCAAACACAATTTTTACCAAAAGAACGTTTTTGGCTGTTCATTTAAAAGTTTTGAATGAAAAAGTTGAATCCTTGAATTCGACGATCACGCTCAACTCCGCGCTCGCTCGCCGTCTTGCTGTTTTGAGCGAGCAAGGATCAATTAGAAAAAATGACGTGTGTTGTATCTCACATCTCTGATGTGTTAGATTGGCACATCGGACATGCAAACAGCACGTCAGTATGGCACGCGATGCTACATTCCGAGCATGAACCGCGCTGAAATTAGAAAAGGCTGGTTTCATAGCACGACCATACCCAAAACACTAGGGCCGTGAATGAACATTTTCATGGTCCTTCCGAAGTAATTTTTTTGGGTGTAATTAAGCAATTCTTTTAACAAAGAATTGTTTCAAGGAAAACATGTAAAAAATTAACACACACCAAATCAAAGATCAGTACGGTACCTAGATTGGCAATGTCAACAACCTCAGGAACAATGACATCGTCTTCAACATTAGCAGCATCGGCAACATCTATAGCCTCAACAGCATCCACAGCATCGATATCATCTGCACCATCGTTTGCAACACCTTTATCATCTACATCATGTGTTACATCAGCTACATGTAACGGGCTGAGTCTCCAGCTCCTGCTCTGAAGTCATCGTCGGAGTTCGCAGAATGGCGTTCTCAATCCGTGTCAGGGGTTTACCCCCTTTGCAAGACTGAGGGGCAATCATCATCAACAACCCAGAGCAGGGAGACTCGAATATTTCGAGTCTCCGGAGGCCCATTTCCGTTTTTAACCAAACTCCTGGTTTTGGGACCCAAACCAGGGGTTTTTCCCTCAAACTCATGTATTCGCACGAGTTATTTTGTTTATTTTATGTCGAAGTTCGTCGCGAACAAACTTCGATTTACGTTTTGCCGTTCTGGCACAAAATCGTCGTGTGCGAGGCACGCTGGCGATTTCGCGCCAGCTCTCTCGACCTCACCCTCGCTCCCCCTATCCCTCATCCTCGCTTGCTTGTTTTGCAAGGAGGGCGAGGGGGGGCAAGGGCATGAGGCCACGAGGCCTCACCCTCGAGGCCCTCGTGGCCTCTCAGCCACCGATTGGGCTGAGGCCGCGATCGGCGGCTGGCAGCTGGCCGGCCGGTGGCCGGCCGATCGCTTGGCCGGCTTCCGGCCGTCTAGCCGGCCGGCAGCGAGCTGGCCGGCGGCCAGCGAAGTGCTGGCCACCGGCCAGCCCTCGCTGACGCGAGGGGTGGTGCGTAACCACCCCTCGCTTCAGCGAGGAGGGAGGGCCGAACCGGCCCTCCCGCTACATTCCTCCCCACATGTTATGAACCGTCTCGGTTCATGAACAACAAGCAGGATTGTCAGTTAGTGATTCATCAACATTGTGAAAGAAAATCAATAATTTCAAACACCAGTTAGACATGAACACGTGCATGGTACATAGACTTAAGCTGTAGCTTGTAGGTTAGCACGACTAGCGGCCTCCCCCCTTCAGGCTGGAGCGTCCGCGCGACAACCATGTTGGGCGTTCCCAACCTCCTATGGTCGCTGTCCATGAATGCTGCCCTGTGGGAATGTTGTTCACTTTTTCCGCATTCAGGTGGTACCTCCTGCCACGCGTCGATCTGTGCGAGCTGCAAGCTCGCTCTAGTACTCGTTGACCACCCCTGTGGGCAACCGAGATTCGGGCTCCCATGAATTATGTTCAGGTCCACAACCCGCCCAATGAACGAGGTACTCCCTAACAACGCGCGACCGAAGAGTACGCTCTCAGGGTTGGAGTAGGCAAAGGACCTCGTATTGGCCGTCGGCAGTAAGGACTGCTGGCAGTGGCTGAATGGTTCCGTGTGCCATGTATGGAGCCAGCAGGCTCACATGAAACACGTCATGTATCTTCATACTCGGCGGAAGTAGCAATCGGTATGCCACTGGCCCGATGCGTGCCACAATGGGAAACGGCCCAATCCACTCCGGTAGAAGTTTTCTTGCCCCTGGCGACTTCAGCCGAAGGTTTTTAGTGCTAAGCAACACTTTGTCACCGATGTCAAACGAGACCTCCCGGCGACCTTTGTCGGCATATGCCTTTTGTCGCTGCCGAGCTGCTTGAAGGTGACCCTTCGCCTCCTGTAACAAGGAGTCGATGCGCTTGGCAAAGGCTTGAGCAGAAGGGACCTGCCCTCCTGTACTCCCACTCTTCACCAATGAAGAGGGTACCACTGGATGCCGACCACTGTTCAACACGAACGGTGTGAACTGTGTGGACTCGTTCACCGAGTTGTTCACCGCAAACTCTGCCGGTGCTAGGAATTCGTCCCAATCATGCATGGCAGGGTCCACGTACATGCGGAGCATCTTTTCCAGAGTACGATTCATGCGCTCTGTTTGTTTGCCAGTTTGAGGGTGAAATGCCGTCGACATTTGCGACTCACTGCCAAAGTACTTGTGCATCTTTTGCCAGAGCTTACTAGCAAATTTTTTATCTCGATTGGAGATAATGCGCAACGGCAAGCCGTGGTAATTTACGACACCCTCAAAGAAGAGACGAGCGGTGTCCTCTGCGTTCACGTTAGTGGTTATAGGAATGAAGTGTGTCATCTTCATCAAAAGATCCACAACCATTAGTATTGTATCGTGGCCACGGGCAGTGTTCGGAAGACCAGTAATGAAGTCCATGCTGACGCACTCCCATGGAGTCCCAGGAATGGGAAGCTGTTGGAGGAGTCTAGCAGACTTCTTGTTACTAGCCTTATTCCAAAGACATGGGTCGCATGTCATGCAATACTTACGGACATCGACACTCCATCCTGGCCACCAATAGTGGTCCGAGAGTGCCTGTCCGGTCTTTTGGGGTCCCACATGACCTGCGACCGGCGGGTCGTTGAACTGGGAGATAACCTTTCCTTGAAGGTCTCCCGAGTTTGTCACAACAACTTGTTCTCCGTGCCTGAAGATTCCTCCGGCCTCCACCAAGCCGTACTTGTCCATACTTTGAGATTCTTTAAACCAAGAATCCACACAGTGTCCCATCCGGATCCTGTTTACAAGACCGTCATAATGGATAATCTCTCGTGGTGGTTGCCGCAGAGGTGCAGGGGGGTCTGGTGGTTGTACTGTTGCTGTTGCAATGGCCATAAAACACCCACTGACCTCGGTGGTTGCTTTAAATCCCACAGGCTGTCGGCTTAGTGGATCGGCCACATTGATGCGTCCTGGCCAATTTTCCCATGTGAATGAGAATCGGCTTAGGTATTTGCTCCAACGCGCCTGTTGTCTTGACAGGTTCGGTTGCGTTTGGAAAAATACCAATGAGTTATGGCTGGTCACGACCGTTACACCCCCTTTCGCACCCTCAAGGTAGCAACACCACATCTTGAAAGCGTGTGCTACTGCAAGGAGTTCTTGATCCCTAGTCGTGTACCGCGTTTCTGCACGAATGAGCTTCCGGCTCTCATACGCAACTGGGTGACCATTCTGCATGAGGACGGCTCCGAGTCCTACTACCGACGCATCACATCGAACCTCCCACGGTTTTGATGGATCGGGAAGAGCTAGGACGGGCGCCATGGATAGGAGCTCTTTGACTTTGAGAAAAGCGTTCTCGCAATCAGGTGTCCATTCCAAGCGGTCAGAGCGGAAGGTGTGGAGGGAGTGACGAGACTGACGCTCGGCCATCACGAGCCACAAGCGCATGGCTAGAGCGGCATCACTCTTGTGGCGGAGGCAGTAGACCCACCGCATGTGGGTGAAGTGATCCGTGAGGGTAAGAACATACCGACCACGGTCAGCGACAGACTCGACAGGGAGAGGTCCGAGGAGGTCCGAGTGGACAAGCTCCAGGGGACGCTGCGCGCGAGTGACGGAGGCAGGGTAGGTGCATCGATGCATCTTGCCCTGAGCGCAGAACAGACAGTCGGTCTTGGGCGGCTTCTCGAAGGAAGCCGCGTCAAGACCGAGAGCGGGCTGTGTACGAATGAGCCTGGACACAGTGTCCGTGCTCACATGACACAGGCGCCGATGTAACAGGCGCTGGTGGTCAGGAGACAACACCCCCGTGACAAAGACGCGGGCAGATGAGCAAGGGGAAGAGTCAGGAGCAGAGCAGCGCACGATGCGATACAGGTCATCCACAACAGAGGCACGCAACACAACCGTGGAAGTGTCAAGTGCAGTGATCGTGGCATCATCAATGGAGTGGTGAACNGAGCAGGCTGAGCTCGAGATCAGGCACGAAAAGCACGTCAGAAAGATACACGGGACCAGACGGACCATCGAACCGTACGACCCCTGTCCCCTGAACAGGTAGTGACTGCCCAGAACCTGTCCGCACTGACCGAACAGACCCAACAGGACCAAGCACGACAAAGGCGGTACGGTCGCAGGTCATGTGGTGAGTGGCCCCTGAGTCAATGATCCAGTGGCCACTCGCCTCACGACCTGTGGTGGTCATGGTACAAAAGCAACAGAGCACGCTGCCTCTGCTGGACGCTCAGCAGGTGTGGCAGGACAGCGGGACAATGCACGACGATGCGACTCATCCAACCACTCTGTGCTGTCAGACTCATCCTCACCAGGCGACGTAGCCCCCCCACAAGTACGACCACGTGCTACAAACACAGATGGACAGTCAGTCTGTGGACCACTCGGCTGTGACAGCACACTCGCACCTCCCTGTGAGCGAAGTGCCAGCAGTTGACGTAGCTCCGCGATGGTCTGGTCCCTCGGGTCCGGCGTGGTACTCCCCCAGGATGGCGGAGGATCTGCCGCCGGTGCTGCCCCCGAGGTCGCTGCGGCACGGGCTGCTGCTCCAGTGCGGATCCGCTCCTCGTGGGCTGCCTGAAGACCGCGGGTGATCCTCGCCCAGTCAAGCTCCTGCTGACACTCAGTGTAGCGATGAGGTCCGCCGCAGTTGTGGCAGCGAACCGCCTGTCCGGTGCCACCGGAAGGCTGCTGCGGTCCCCTCTTCTTCTTCCCCTTCTTCCCCTTCACGGCTGCTACAGTGGCTGTCGGAGTAGCAGGGGAGGAAGTGGGAGAGGCAGTGGTGGAGCTGGTGGGGGTGAAGGTGGACGACGGTGTGGAAGGCGTAGAGGACGTCGCTCCCACTGCTGCTGCGGCCATGGCGCCCTGCCGATGCGCGCGGGCTGCCTCGTCAGCTGTCGCGACCTGGATGAAGTACCGCTGCGCCCAGGGCAACAGCTGCAGGGTGTCGGACATGGACGCGAGGACGTCCTGGTCGAGGCGGGAGAAGGTGTCAGTGAGCTCGGGGCGCACTCCCAGCATGATGGTGTCCAGCGCCCAGAGCTGAGAGCCGCCTCCGGTGCCCAGACGAGTGTACAGGCGCATGGCCCGACGCCAATAATCAGCTGCTGACTCCGAGGATCCCTGATGAAGGGAGTGGAACTCGCGAAGGCGCGCTGACCGGGTCGCGTGAGTCTCTGCTGCAAAAAGGGTCAGCGCCAGCTCCCAGCCGCGGCGCGGGTCTGCGCCTGCTCCTGTCCCAGGCGCGCCCAGGAAGGGGCGGAAGTCGACCACTGTCTCCTGTGGAACTGCGTACAGCAGTCCACGCATGGCACGCGCTGCCGTCTGGGACTGGAGCGGATCAGCCGTCTGGTACTGGCTGTGGTAGTAGGGCCAGACTCCCTCTGAGTCTGCCCATACCTGAAACAGCACCTCCCAACAGTCAAACCCCGCCTTGCTGTCGTAGCGAGGCGGGGAAGTCTCGAAGTCCTTGGGTCGTCGCTCCGTGGGGAGCTGGACCTCTGGTGGTGCTAGGAGCGGGCGTGGGAAGGGCATGAAAGGCATCAACGCTGCTCCTCCAGCGGCACCCGAGACCTGACGCGGGTCGGTCTGCTGCTGCTGCTGCTGCTGCTGCTG
>SZWC01004512.1:24132-35985 GCA_023375785.1 Penium margaritaceum | reverse complement strand
TGGCCCCGTCGGCCGACCGACGGAGGGGCCGGGTCAGAGGGGCGGACAGGACCCCCCCCCCCTCTCGCTCCCACCTCCCCCCCCACACCCACTCGCTCACTCGCTCGCTCAGCGAGCGAGCGAGCGAGCGTGCAGAGGAGGGAGGGCCGGACAAGCCGGACACCCCCCCCTCCTTATTTTCTCCATTCGCCCACCTCCTGGGCAATCGAGAAAAGGGGGGGGGGCGAGTCACCAAAAATACGAAAACGGGTACGCCTGAAAGCGAAGGGTGAGGACAAAAGAGAAAAAAAAAGAAAAAAAGGAGGGGGGTGGCCTTGGGCAAGAAGAAAAAAAAAAGGAAAACAAAAAGGGGGAATCGTCCAAATACTACCGCCCCAGCAGTAGCAGCTTTCATCGCAGCCATAGCGGTGGCGGGTGGAGTTGCAACGGCTACTTAGTGAGGGGCAGTTGCAGCTACGTTTCTACTTCGTCCTTCCCCACTGACGACGGTTTGTGCGTCGGCGGCTATTTCCACTTCGAGACGTGTCCTGGACTGACGTCTCCCTGGGGCCCGTGGATTGGTGTGCGCACTTCACCCCGTGGGATCGACGGCGGATTCGAGTCTTACCGTCTCCGAGGGCTGGGTCGTCTACCGCTTGCAGCAGCAGCCACACCTGCAGCCGCCACCTCTTCTCGTCTTGGAGCAGTCTTCGCTCCATTCGTGGCAGCAGCATTGGTCGTCGCGGCTAGTCAGACTCGCGTCTCCGGGTGTACTGTGGTAGTGCAGCTCTTCCCGTCTGGTCACGTTTCCTGATCCGGACGCCGTGACCTCCAGGAGTGATAGTACCTACGGGCCTCATTCTCTCCCGTGGCTTGGTGTTTACCACCGGGAGTAGGTGTCCTCGGCACCTATCCATCGTCCAGCGCACGAGATGAGTGCGCGGACAGTTGAGCAGGCGCCCTGCGCATTCGCCTCCTACTACTGTAGTGATGGACGTCATGGTTGGCGTCGCTGGTGGACGCGCCCTCCCGGCTGGCATCCACCTTGGTTACAGCCTCGTCCGAGCCTGCGTCCTCTACAGCATACGGATCTGCCGGCGTTGGTAGATCCCCTAGCTGGACCTCTGGCGAGCATATTCGCTGAGATCCACGGCCTCCGGCAGACGGTGCAGCGGCTCTGTGACCTTGTCGTCACTGAGCGTGCTTCTGCTACTCGTTCGTCGATGGCCTCTTTGATCACATCTCCTCCACCCTCTCCTCCTTCGTCATCCGATGGTATACCTTCAGCCCCATCTGCCAGCGAGTCTCAGGCTGCCACCATCCTTTCGATCCTCCACTCTGTTGCGACCACGACGCCACCTCGCGATGACATGTCTTCATGCAGTCGTTCCAGTCGAGTGGCCCCGCGACGTTGACGTCAGCGCTCCGCACGCCGTGCTCGCGCCGGTTTCGATACATCCTCCACCTCCTCGGCTTCCATTGCTGTACCTGTCAAGGGGGAGTGTGGTCATCAGATAATGCCTATGCCCGTAGCGACAGTAGCCGCACCCTCGCCGTCCCGCCGTGCCTTAGCGTCAGCCGAGGCAGATGCAGATGACAGGGTGGCAGTACATGACGTGGAGTCTGATCCCGCCATGGAGGTCATGGTGCAGACTTGCGTATCATCGAGCTCGACTTCCACGTCCGGGCTGGATCCAGATCTGCTATAGCAGCAGGTTGCGTCAGGAGGAGTGCGGGCCCGGCGTCCCTCGGCGGTGCCACTCGTGGCTCCTACCGGTGGCGTCCCGGCGGTTGCACAGGGTTCCCGTATGGATCGGGATGCCTCTTGCGGAGTTTTGGCGGAGTTTGTGCAACAGGCTCATACGATCCTGGCGGAGGTTCCAGTGCAGGAGATATGCGTGTCATCGAGGTCGACATCCACGCTGGGACAGGAGCCGGACATTGTGCAACAGCAGGTTGCATCGGGAGGACTGCAGGTCGCGCGTGCCTTGACGATGCCACTCGCGACTCCGACCAGTAGCGGCCTGGTGGTGGCACAGCAGTCTTGTGTGGATCGGGATGCCCCACATGGATCTCCGGGGGCTTTGGCGCACGAGATTCACACTAGTACGATAGCAGACGCAGTGCATGCGCAGAGTCAGCCGGTTGATCTTTTGGAGGTCGAGGCATTCTTGAGAGCAGCAGTTCTGAGAGACATCGCTGGGACATATGCTACAGCAGACATAGCAGGCTCCACCGTCTCATCTGCGGTACATGAGGACCAGCTTCAGCGTAAGGAGTCGTCCACCTTCCCACAGTCTCCAGGTTCCCGTACCCACGACGGAGCAGCGACATACATGACGGAGTCAGATGATGATCCATACTCTATCATCGAGCAGGTGGTAGCGACCAGCGTTCCCGGCGAGACAGTGCGTGAGCGCCAGCTGCGCTTGTTGGTCGCCTTGACGGACATTGCTGAGCCGGAGCCCTGTACACCTGTGTCCATTATGGCGGCAGCCGAGGACACCGGAGCAGATCCATACATGCAGATTGAGTCACCTCGTCAGCAGGAGCTGAGTTCTGCCCCCTCGATTTCACCTCTCGGTGACGCTACCGATCACATCGACGCCGAGAGTGGTAGTACCTGCACGGACGACGCTTCCACATGCTCTACGGACTCTGACGACTCCTCCTTCTCCTTCTCTCTCGGCATGCGGCCGCTCACTCCTCGCATGACAGACACAAGCTGTGATGTGGATGCGACACCTGCAGCTGCATCCGATGTTCCAGCGTCTCAGCACATTGCGAGCTTGGTTGACCCCCCGAGAGGATGCAGCAGCACTAGTTCTATCGTCTTCAGCAGCAGAGATGCAGATGGCGCTATACTCACGAGTTATGGAGTCTGCATCTGCAGCATCCAGTGAGGCAGAGTTCATTCTACACCAGGTCGACATGGGCCACCTCGACATGTCCGAGGCAGATTATGCTGATCTGCAGGAGCGTGTAGTCATGCTACAGCGGGAGATGGTGGCAGCGCGTGAGCTATTCTCAGAGGAGGGCAGCATCACTGGTACCGATAGGAGCCTTCCGACAACAGCAATGATGCTGAGCGTGCCTTCGGCTTCTGCCATCCCGGCTCCTGTCGACCCCATCATCGCTCCTCCTTCTTCTGCTGCCGTCACGCACCTTCATCCACCCGACTCACCTGCCCCATCTTCATCTTCATCCACGAGTGGTGATCCGGTTCATCGCTCCAGCTCTCCTTTTCTGGCAGTACACCCTTGTGTCTCAGGGTCTCCTATCCCGTATCGGAGGCCAGCTCCGCCACTTCATCCACGCACGCGTGCTGCTCGCCCATTCCCGTTCCTCCGGCGTACACAGATGCATCGCGNATCGCTGCCAGGTTCATCTGCCCAGGGGGAGTGTTGTGTGGACCTCGACCTGACGCGACGCCATGGGAGATGCATGGCGAGGTCCATGCTCTGTTCTGAGCATCTACAGCATCCCGCATGTGCCTCACGCTACGTGCCTGCACAGCTGCATACAGATGGTAGCACACTGTTGGTCGAGACCCGGACACTTGGTGCATTGCACCAGTGTCACGAGGAGACCATGTGATCGTGTGTCTTAGTGTGTCGCTATACTGTGTGTGGCATGTGCATGCGAGCTGTTGGTCGAGACCCGGACACGTGGTGCATTGCACCCGTGTTACGAGGAGATCCTCCCTTGATCCTGTGTTTGGATGATGATACTATTGAGTTGGATTGCTCGTAGTGGTCGAGACCCGGACCCTGGTACCGCCAGTGTCACGAGGAGACCATCTTGTCCTCTGACATGTGTATGATGTGCATTACACTGGTTTGTGTGCGTGTGCATCACTCCTCTCATGGTCGAGACCCAGACACTTGGTGGGCTGTGCCAGTGTCCAGGGAGACCCTAGATGGATAGCAGACGAGTGTGTGTGTGTGTGTGTGTGTGTGTGTGTGTTTGTGCGAGTTGACTCATGCATGTTATGGCTTGCCATGCATTGTTGTTCCATGCCTTCGCTCGTTCGTTTTGGCGTGGACGGCTATGTCAGCCAGGGGGAGTGTTGGTTTGTGTGGCTTCCACCCGTCACGACCGACACTGCTAGTTTACCGATATACCCACATTCGGGGTATATGGCAGAGGAGAGCGTGACGACACGACGGGCCTCCGGACTGCACCGAGACTTCTCCAGCACCGATGACAGCGCCGGCGAGACGCGGTCAATGCGTTTCGACAGCCATGTGGGCTTGTCAGGAGGTAGGAGAGTTTTCTCGGTGGGTTTAGACCCGCGCACCCGGTTGACTGTACCGGTGCGACGAGGAGACCCGATGGCTATTGTGGGGCTTCCGATGTTCAAAAAGCCGTCTGTGATGACTGGACGCTGATTCTGAGATTTTTTGGCACTGTTCCTATTTTCTCGGTGGTCGAGACCCGTGCACTCGGAGAGCTGTTCCGATGCCTCGAGGAGACCACCGTTATTGTTATTGTGGTGTACACAGTGTGTTCTCCCCGCTGACCCGTTTCGGCTCAGCGGGGGTGACGGGGCCCGGTGCGGCTAGCTGTCGGCGCCCCTACTTAAGCCCGCTAGGGGCTCATTTGTAATCTCTCCGTGTTCTTTGTATTCAGCGTTCCAGACTTAGCCAAATTCTTGCCGTCTTGCATCGCACTCACACACAGAGCTCATGTTCGGTTTTGCATGGGCCTGCATGCCCTAAAAATTATTTCCAATTTGGTCCTGTTTGGCATCGTTGACTGTCATAGGCACTGCCTGGGTTCGTGCACCCATAACTTCTTGTAGCTATTTTTCTAGCTGATTTTGACTGCACAACTGCGTTTGCAGCATTGGTATTATGGTATGGTCCAGTTTTCAGGCAAAACGGACGACGCCCGGGTTTTGGGCTGTCGGGCATCTGGCAGGGCTCACCGAGAAAACCCTGCCTGCCAGAAAAAAGGTCTAGCACTATTTTCTGATTGGCTGGTTAGCTGAGTATCAAGTTCTACACTAGTGGGGGGGTGCTAGAACTTGGAGGGGTCTCCCATTGTTGCTCATTCTTCATAACTAATCACTTACTTTCAGTTTTCAACTGCTTTCTGGAGCTAACACTGGCGCGCGCACTTCTGAGTAACAAACCCAGAGCTTCCGGACTTAGTCTCTAGAGTAGCAGATTGAGGGGGCAGCAGACTTAAGCAACGAGCGTGGAAGTCCGCATGCTGAATAAACAACGCATGCTGCCCCAACTTGCTGCCTAGGTTTGTAGCTTGGCATCAGAGCTGGAGCGTAACAGCAGCAACAAAAGACTGGCGTATAGGTGCCAGACAACGCCGGTGTACCCCCATACACACCAATGCAGGGGAAATGCTGCCGGATTTTTTCCGGCAGCATTGACCCGCTTGGTGGCGGCGTCAGACTTTTTCTCACGGCCACTCGGCCAGGGGAAATGGTGCCGAAATTTTTTCGGCAGCACTGACCCCCACATGTGACGCGAGGAGGTGAGTGGTAGGCCGCGTCCAACACCTGCGGGCGACGACGCACACGGCAACGTCACCTAGGTGCAGTTACTTGTACCAGCACGCAGCAACAACAGCTTGCATCAGCGGTAGCCGCAGGTAACGATAACAAGCAGTGGCAGCAGAAGCCAGCAGTAGCTGCGTGCAGCAACAGCAACAGGCAGAAGCAGCAGCTCGCAGCAGCCCGCAGCAGCAGCTCGCAGTAGCAGCAACACGCAGTAGCAGCGAGCAGCAGTAGCGGCAAGCAGCAGCTGCAGCAACGTGCAGCAGCAGCAGCAGCGTAAAGAGCAGCAGCAGCTGCAGTAGGAAGCCGCAACAGCAGCCAGTCGTAGCACCTGTTGCAGCGAGCAGATGCAAGCAGCGGCTGCTGCTGCCCGCTGCCCGCATCGAGCGAGCAGTGAGCAGCAGCCCGCTGCTGCCAGCGAGAAGTTGCCCGCTGTCAGCGAGCAGTAGCTCGCTGACAGCAAGCAGCAGCCCGCTGCTCGCTACTGACAGTGGGCAGCTGCCCGCTGTGACAGATGAGGAAGAAAGAAAAAAAAAGAGCAAAAAAAATCCCCCACCCCACCTGCTTCGCCGCCGTAGCTGTAGCAACTGCCTTTGCTGCTACAGTAGCCTTAGCAGCCGCATCAGCCCGTAGTAGCAGCAACTGCTGCTGCAACTGCAGCCGCAGTAGTAGCAGCAGCAGCAACAGGAGCAGCCGCAGGAATGGCAGCGGCAGCAGCAGCAACAGCTGCAACAACAACATCAGCACCAATTGCAGCAACAGCCGCAGCAACAACAAATTGTAGTAGCAGCAGCAGCAGTAGCACCAGCAGTAGTAGCAACAGCACCAGCAGTAGTAGCAGCAGCAACAGCAGGTGCAGTAGCGGCCCCAACACTCACGACTGCTGACATCAGCATCCCCCTACAAACGTCACTGTTGACGTCACTACTGACGTCATAAACTAAAAAAAAACCAAAGAAAGGAGCAAGGGAAGGGGGAACTCACCCTAAGGGTGGGAAGGACATCCACCACCCTCAGCAGACCCCACTGCTAACGTCAGCAACCCACAAAGAGAAAAAAGAAAAAACAAAAAAAAAAACAAAACAAAGGGCATCACACCATGGCTGGTAGCCGCACTGGGGAGGTGTCCTCCTCTATTGGGGGGACCCCCACCCCCCCTTTCTTGTAGCGGCTGTAGCAGCATTAGCAGCAGTTGCAGCAGTAGCAGCAGCGGCAGCAGCAACAACAGAAAGAACAGTAGCAGCAACTACATTAGCAGCGGCAGCAGCAGCAGCAAGTGTAGCAGGAACAGCAAGAGAAGCAGGAGCAGCAGCAGCAGGAGCAGCAGAAACAACAGCAGCAGCAGCAGGAGGAGTAGCGGTGCCAGCAGCCCTCTGACGTCGTCGGCGATAACCCTGACCCCCTCACTGCTCTTCAGCAACAACTCACTGCCCTAACGCAGTAGCTTGCGGCAGTTCAACCATTAGTCTCCCACTCTGCCCCCAATGCGCCTCCATCCTTCCCCCCTCCAGGGCACGCCAGCCCAGTTGTGTCTACTGCCACGCAATACCTGGCGCAGCAGCAGACTTTGCGCCAGCGGCAGACAGTGACCTCCGTCCTTTACCCCACTCTGGGTGCCGGCCGCAGGCAAAAGGACTTTGAGACGCCGCCGCCGCCACTTCAGGCCGGCGAGCAGTTCCGTAGCTGGGAGCTCAGCTTCCGCATCTGGGCGCAGGGTGAGGGCCTATGGGTATTCCACACCCTGCCGTATGATGCCACCTTGGCCGACCAGATGTATGACGCTGGTCTTGCCGTCCGGGCTCTTGTCCCTCTTGCCCCTCCGGCTTCCCGCCTCGCCCTCGAGCCCTTCTTGGGCGACTTCACCGCTGGCGCCATCCCAGACCCTGCAGCCGCGTGGCACATTCTCACTCGTCCCCATTGCCTGTCCAGTGACGCTGCGACTAGCCGCCTACTGCGGGAGTTCAATTCCCTGCACATGGGGGAGACAGAGACAGTCACCTTCTACTGGCAGTGGGCGGAGGACATCCTTCGTCGCTCGGGACCGCTGCCCCACCCCCTTTGGCCACGCTCCTCACCATCAAGCGCGGTGCCACCGAAGCGTACGCGGACGTCTTCGTTCGCTACCCTCACGATGTTCTCTCCACCATGGCGGCCCAGGGCACCCTCATGCCCTGGGCATACGAGCTCTTCCTCCGCATTGAGGAAGCCCGCCTGGAGTCCCAACTCTAGCGTACGGAGGCCGTCGCCTCCCATGCCGTCGCCTCCCCTGTCGTCGCCTCCGTGGCCGTCGCCTCCGCCGTCGCAGCTACCTCATCCTCGTCGGGGAAGAAGGAGCGTTGGAACAAGAAAGGCAAAGGTCAGCAACAGCAGCAGCAGCAGTCGTTGACCGGGTTTAGCGCTGGCGGCTCGGTCTGCCACAGCTATGGTCAGCACGGGCACGGGTGGTACACATGCCCTCCACCGACGGATGAGGGTCATCGCCACCATGCGTCGCCAGCGTGAGCACCGTCTCGCCTCTACCGTCGTGGCTGTCGTCAGCTCTGACACCTCCGCCTCCTCCAGCAGCTCCACCACTCCGGTGACTTCGCCGGTCCCACCGACACCAGCGCTGCAGTCGTCGCCGCCGGCGCAGTCCTCCTTCTACCCGGGCTCCGGCGCCATCACCCCGCACTCCGTCTACACTCTCGGGCCATCCTCCCGTGAGCGCCAGCTGGAGCAGTTCATCGCGCTCCAGCTTGGCCTGCCTTGCCCTCCTCCCCAGGGAAGTGCAAGTTGCATCACTTCCTGCTCCCCTGTCCTGCCCTACATGACTGAGACTGAGCTACGGTCGTGCCCCGTTTCCTCATCCGTCTCATTGCCTCTTATGGTCTGCTCTATCCCCTCCCAAGAAGAAGTTGCTTGGCTTGACGATTGGCAGTCTCGATTCGCACCTCCTTCCACCGCATCCGCATCCCTTGCTTGTTGCCATGTGACTGTTAGTGATCTTGCGACCCCGGTCCAGGACCCTACTGAGACCTTGATCATCGACTCTGGGGCCACGCATCGCGTGACGGCCTATCGTGAGGCCTTCAATATGCTTGNTGGTCTGCTCTATCCCCTCCCAAGAAGAAGTTGCTTGGCTTGACGATTGGCAGTCTCGATTCGCACCTCCTTCCACCGCATCCGCATCCCTTGCTTGTTGCCATGTGACTGTTAGTGATCTTGCGACCCCGGTCCAGGACCCTACTGAGACCTTGATCATCGACTCTGGGGCCACGCATCGCGTGACGGCCTATCGTGAGGCCTTCAATATGCTCGGTCATGTAGGTGATGTTTCCGGTGTCCAGACAGGCTCTGGCCAGGTGTTGCCTGTCCGTGGTGTTGGCGTCGTTCGTTTCCGTGGTTCCTCCGATGACGTCTTTCTGACCGATGTCCTCTTCGTCCCTGGTCTTGAGCTCAGCCTTCTGTCCGTCACTGCCCTTGACGGCATGAGCATCGATGTTGTGCACTCGCGTGGTGTTGGCACTGTGTCGTTGCGTCCGTCTGGCCTTGTTGTGCTGCATGCCACCGCCCGTGGCAACCTGTGGCATGTACCTCGCCTCTCCTCCTCTCCTTCTGTCTCCTCCCTGTCGGCCGCCACAGGCCATGTGTTTGTCACCTGTACGCTTTCTCCTCAGCACACTCGCCTCTTGCACCGCAGCCTCTCCCCACGTCTAGTCTGTCGCTGTAGACAGCATGCTCCGCACCCAGCCGGCCAAGGGCCTTGACCCCAAGAGTTTTCCCCTCCCGTGCCCAACTGAGTGCATTAACTGTGATCAGGGGAAGATGCACCGGTCCACGTATCCCTTGTCTTCCTCCCGTGCGTCCGCCCCCCTCGACCTTGTCCATTTGGACGTCATGGGTCCTCTCCCCACCTAGTCCGTTGGCGAGCATGGTCGCTACGTCCTCACCCTCACTGACGACTTTTCTCGCTACCGCTGGGTCTTCTGCCTTCGGTAGAAGAGCGATGTCGCCTATGCCATCCAGGACTGGCTTGTCCTTGCAGAGCGTGAGTGCGGCCGCTCTCTTTGCCGCTTTTGCTCCGATCGCGGTGGTGAGTACCTGGGTGAGGCCGCGACCTTTCTCACCTCCCGCGGAATTCGTCATGAAACGTTCGCGCCTTACACACCCACTCAGAACGGTGTCTCCGAACGGTGGAACCGTACTATGGCCGACGCCGTCCGCACCATGCGGGTCGAGTCTGGTCTTTGTGAGGGCTTCTGTTTTGAAGCCATGGCCTACATGACCTGGGTCTGGAACCGGATTCCCCACGGTCCCTTTCCCCGCCAGTCCACACCGTACCAGCATTGGTGCGGTCAGCGCGCTGACCTCTGCCCGGCTCGCGTCTGGGGCTGCTTGGCCATTGTGTGGCTGCCCGTCCCGCAGCAGGGCGGCAAGCTCGCCCCTCGCGGACGTCCCTGCACCTTCCTCGGTGTCTCTCGTCAGTCCAAGGCCTGGCGCTTCTGGGATCCCTCCCGGCACTGCATTGTTGAGTCTCGGGACGCCCTCTTCTTCAAGGACCTGTTTCCTCGCAACCTCATTCGCTCCGGCTCGTCCGTGTCCATCCCATTGCGTGGGGGTGGGGTGAGTCCATCCTCCGTCCTGTCGCTTTCGGGTGACACATCCTTCAGTCCCTCCGAGCCGACAGTCCCCGTCGCGTCTACTGGTCCCTCCGGGCCAGCAGCCCCAGTCGCGTCTGTTGGTCCCTCCGAGCCAGCAGCCCAAGTCGCGCCCGCTGGTCCCTCCGGGCCGGCATCCCTAGTCGTGTCCGCTGGTCCCTCCGGGCCAACAGCCCCAGTCGTGTCCGCTGGTCCCTCCGGGCTAGTTGCCCCAATTGCGTCCGCTGGTCCCTCCGGGCCAAGATCCCCAGTAGTGTCCGCTAGTCCCTCCGGGCCAGCAGCCCTAGTTGCGTCCGCTGGTCCCTCCAGGCCAACAGCTCCAGTCGCGCCCGCTGGTCCCTCTGAGCCGGCATCCCCAGTCGCGTCTGCTGGTCCCTCCGGGCCAGCAGCCCCAGTCGCGTCCGCTGATCCCTCTGGGCCTGCAATCCCAGTCGCGTCCGTTGGTTCCTCTACGCTAGCAGCCCTAGTCGTGTCTGCTGGTCCCTCCGGGCCGACAGCCCCGGTTGCATCCGCGAACCACTCCGGGCCAGCAATCCCGTCCGCCTCCATCAGCCCGACGGACTCAGTGCCGTCACCTGCTTTGCCACGCTACACACGTGGCCTAGACGGCAGCCTCGGACCCAGACCATTAGTGAGCGCACAGACCGTCGCACCGCACTCCGTTGTGCCTCGAGCCCCCGTGGCTCCACGTGTCTCCTCCGCTCCCATGGTCGAGAGTGGGGATCCTGGCAGCAAAGCCCTCGGCTTGACCACCGCGGCAATCATTGTAGACCTTCACCCGGGCTCCGCACTGGGCTAAGCCATGCTTCATCATGAGCATCGGTACGCTGTCGCGGCTGCACTCGTGCGCATCCCACCTGGGGCTCGAGTTGCACACGCTCTCTTTGTTTGCTCCACAACACGCCCGGAGGACCTAGACACCCTTCGCGAGGCATGAGCCTCTCCAGAGGCCGCACACTGGGATGCTGCCTGCGCCGATGAGCTCACCGCTATCCGACAACACCAAGTGTATGACCTCATCGACCTTCCTCCAGGACGAAGGCCATCGGTGCCAAGTGGGTCTTTCGGCGTAAGTGGAAGCCCGATGGGTCCTTGGACAAGTACAAGGCCCGCCTTACAACGAAGGGGTTTACCCAGATTCATGGGGTCAATTACCACCAGATCTTTGCTCTAGTTGGCCGGTTCTCCACTAGTCGCGCACTCTTCAGTCTGGTCGCTCATCACGGGTGGGAGCTCCATCAAATGGACGTGAGCAACGCTTTTCTCCATGGTTCACTTGAGGGTGAGGAGCTCTACATGGTGCAACCCCCAGGCTTTGACGACAACACTGGGAGAGTCTGGCAACTGCAGAAGGCCCTTATGGCCTGAAGCACTCGCCTCGGTGCTGGAACCAAGAAATCAGCAGCACCCTCCTTCGTGGCGGGCTCCTGCGCAGCACCGTTGACCCCGCATTGTTTGTCAGTCCACGAGGCCAGACCTTCGCCGTTGTTCTGGTTTACGTCGAAAATCTACTCATTGCGTCGCCAGACACGGTTGCCATCCAGTGTGTCAAGGATCTACTGCACGCTGCCTACCAGATGAAGGACCTTGGGTCTCCTAGAGTCTTCCTGGGCATGGAGCTCGAGCATGATTGCTCCTAGGGCGTCTTGCACATTCACCAGGCCGCCTATGTGCAGACACTGTCCACCCGCTTTGCGGAGGACCTGCCACTCGTACTGA
>SZWC01004511.1:133643-150127 GCA_023375785.1 Penium margaritaceum | reverse complement strand
GTCTGCTGCGTGCTTTGGCGAGCTCCTCGGCTCTCGCGTCCGATGCGTGAGCCATGGAGCTCGCCAAACTCGAGTTCCGCGGCCCACACCCGATCCACCTTGTGGACATGCACCGGCTACAGGGAAAAAAAAAGACAACACGGGCAATCACTCAAATACACAAAAAATCTTGAAACCCCACCATAAATACACAAAAACTCAACAAAGGCCTAAAATCACTAGTTTGAGAACCTTTTAAATGCTGGTACGGTACATGGAGGTGCCAGAGGGGGTGGATGCACCAGAGGGTAAGGTGTGTAAGCTACGGATGTCCTTGTATGGGCTAAAAACAGATAGAGAGCTTCATGGTACAACTTGGCTTCAAGCGATGTGAGTCCAATCACAACGAGTACGTGGGGCGCCACAAGAAGCTCCATCAGATTGTTGCACTCTATGTTGATGACCTGATTTTGTGCTCGACAGATCTGCCGAGCCTACAACATTTGAAAGATAAGCTGAGCAACAGATTCTAGATGTCGGACATGGGGGAGCTGGAGTGCGACCTCGGGAGGAGCATCACACGGAACCGGAGGACGCGCACGCTTTACTTGGGACCGGCCAAACACGTGGCCAAGGTGCTGAAGCAGTATGGCATGGAGGACTGCAAACCAGTTGGCATTCCAGTGTCCACGACCTGTGAACTAAGTCCAGCAATGGCGGCGCAGACAAAAGATGAGCGGGAGGATATAGCAGGGGTGCCCTACCAATGGACGATGGCAGCCTCATGTACGCCATGGTGGTGACTTGACTAGACATGGCCTACGTGGTGGGCCAAGTGAGCAGGTACGTGGCTGATCCAGGACCACTACATGGGAAGGTGGTGAAGCGCATCCTCAAGTACTTGTAGGCAACACAGCACGCGTGCTAGTGGTTTGACGGCAAAGGGTCGTCGGACCCTTTGCGTCTGGTCTGTTGGCCTGAGGGTGAGTGTGCACCCTGGAGGGTCCCTGGCAATGGCTGATTCACACCACCAACTAATTTTGGAGAGACTGAAACTGTAGAGGCAACTGGTTCCAAGGATGGCTAAAAACTGGTCAGAGAGTGTGGCAATAGTTTTGGCCTGAATTGACTGGGAATTTACACTTGATCAAGGATCATAAGCAATGTCAATCTATAGCCACTGATCTAAGATTTCCAGAACACCAAAGCATGCCAGATTTGAAGCTTCCTAGTACATTCTATGACTTCTAGAGTTTCTATTGGTAGGCTGTCCTTTTTCCCACCTAAGAAGGCATCCCTTCCCTCCTCTAGAAGCTTCTGCCCCTTCCTAGATTCCTCAGCTTGCTTCTAGTAGGAGGGAAGGTGTCCAGAAGACCAAGACACCTCTAGATGTCTTGTAGGACAAGTCACCCCTTCTAGAAGGTCTGCCACCTTCCTAGACCCTCTCCTGGCCTTCTAGAAACTTAAAGAGGAACTCTCGAGGTTGAGCTAGCTTCCTGGCATCTATTTTCCACCTCCCTTGAGGCAGGGCAGAAATTGATCTTGTGGGACTTGAACCCAGGCCCTTGCCTCTATAGGTGGACACCATTAACCACTAAGCCACCTTGGCTTGTCTTTCTGGTGTTCCTTTTTGGAGTCACTCCTGCCATGGTGAGGAGCATTACTCCAACAATCTCCCCCTTGCGCATCACCCATGGCAGTTGTCCATGCTTAATCTGCAACTCAGGAGCCTTTCTCCTCATGCGAGGCGAGCTTACATTTTATTGCTCCCTCCCACTCAGCCCCATCCTTCTTGTGCAGTGCCACCTTCACGCTCCTCTTGCGTGAAGAAGACTTGTGCGAACCATGTCCAGATGCCCTTGTTGGCATCGTACCTTTTTTTCCTTCTTCGCACACGGTTGCTCGTGCAGGGCTCTTGAGGCGGTTGTTGTTGTTGTTGCTATCCCCTTTCGGAGCCATCCTCTCCAAGCGCCTGCTCCCCCTCTCTTGGAGACCTTGGAGACATCGGTCGACTCCCCGCCTCCACGTCCATTTCCGGTGCTTCGGATTCTTCATCCGAACTGGCCGGAACAAATTCTGCTGGTCGTCCATCGCTTGGGTGATCCTCTCCGGCTGGTGTTGCTGCGAGGACATCACCCTCATTCACGTCCTCCGGCGTCTCCCCCTCAAGGAGTGGCAACCACTCCCCCCTCTTGAAGAGACCTGCCTCCTTGTCCGTCCAACGGCTTTTCTCGTCAAACGTGACGTCACAACTCCGCACAATCTGCTACCTCCTTGGGTCAAAGAGTCGGTATGTCTTGCTTCCGCTCTCATACCCAAGGAAAATACACCGGCGGGTGCGTGGTTCCAGCTTGCTCTGTCCCTCACGTGCCTGCACCATTGCATGTGCAACACAACCAAACGTGCGAAGGTGACCCACCGCCGGCTTCCTCCCGCTCCACACCTCTTGTGGCGTCTTCCACGCCTTGCTCTCCTTGTCCTTCAGTGGCTTGGTCGGCATGATATTCATGATGTACGCTACTGTCCTTGCCGCCTCCGCCCAATACCGTTGTGTACAGCCGGCGTCACTCAACATGGATCGCACCATGTTCAGGATTGTGCAATTCACTCTCTCTGGGACGCCATTTTGTTGTGGGGAGTGTGGAGTTGTTTTCTGCCACTCAATCCCCTCGCTCTTCATCCACCAAAGGTACCCCGTATATTCACCGCCGTTGTCACTCCGGAACGCCTTCACATTCAACTCTGTTTGCCGCTCCACATCTGCCACAAACTCCTGCATGCACGCAAAGACCGCGCTCTTCCACTTCATTGGGTAGAGGTAGAGTTTCTGGCTGTGGTCATCGATGAAGGTGAGGAAGTAGCGAGCTCCGCCAATGGAGTTCTCAAGCGGTCCACACACATCTGTGTGTACCATGGCCAGTTTTGCCAATGTACGCGTCCCCTTGTCCACAAACGGCTGCCGCGTTGATTTGCCAATGATGCATGGCTCACACACGGTCTCCTTGGTTTCATCAAGGCTGATGATTCGGAGACCCCGTACCACTTCCCTCTTAGCCGTCTCCTTCACTGTCGATGGAGAAATGTGGCAGAGTCGGCGGTGCCATAGGTCCAGGTCTCCTCCATCCTTCGTTGCAAGATTGGTGGCGTTGGACCCCGCCCGGCTGCTGAGGATCTTTGCGCGTAGCAGGTACAAGTCCTCCTCTCTCTTGGCACGTGCAATCACCTCACCTTTTCCCTCCTTGCGGATGACGGCCACCTTCTTTGTGAAGAGCACCTCAAGTCCCTTGTCGGTAAGGCAGCTAACGTAGAGAAGGTTTGCCCCAAAGTTGGGCATATGCAGCACATCGTAGATTGTGCTCGTGACAGGTTTGCCATCCACAATTGACTCAATGCGGACGTTACCCTCACCGGCAGCCACCTCTGTTTTTCCATTGGCCACCGTCATGCGTCTCTCTGAGGCGCCGCAGGTGACGAATGCCGCCCTGTTGCACTACGTGTGGCGGCCTGATCCGAAGTCAATGATGGAAACTCCTGGATCCTTCAAGTTGGTGTAGTTGTACGCCATAAAGGCGTGCTCATCTTTCTTCCTGCCCTACTGCGACCAGTCTGTTTTCTTCTTGGGACAATTGCGCACGTAGTGGCCCTCCTTCCCGCAGTTGAAGTACTCCCCCTTCTTGTCACCCTTCTTGGTGCCCTGTTTGGCACCCTTCCACTTGTCGCCTCGGCCTCCACTTTGAGGATGAATCGTGTAAGCTGAACTTGATGCCGCTGCACTCTCTCGACCGCCACGTCGCATCCACTCATTGCGGACATACTCAGCAACCTTTGAGTACTTCAGCTCGTCGGAAGGCTAGCCACCAAGGACTGTGATCATGGGACTCCAACTGTCCGGCAAGGCCAGAAGGAGGATCATAGCTTGCAGCTGAGAGTCGACCTCCCAACCAGTGGCCACGCACTCCGCTACAAGCGACTCAATCTGCCGCATGATCTCCATGATGTTGTGGCCTTCGTTGGCTCGGAGGGTGACAAGCCGTTTGAAAATGAAGAGCTGATTGGCAAGGTTGCTTGACTGGTAGATGGAGCAGAGTTTTGACCATACTTCTGTGGCCAGGGTGCATCCTTGGATGTGTCCAAGTTGTGGTGGGCATAACGCATATACAAGAAGCGCCAACGTCTTTTTTTTGCACTTCTTGTATGCCTCCTTCACCTAAGCCGTTGTAGTCTCCGACTGAGTAGTCTCATAACCTTTTATGAGCTCAAGCAGTCCCTTGTTGTCAAGGAGGACCTCAAACTGCCACCTCCACATGGCAAAACCTGTCCCATCAAACTTAAGGACAGCGCAGTTGCTCTCTTGCTCGCTGGTTGCCATGTCTTGCTATTGGAAGCGTTAAATCAAGCTGGCTTTGAACCCCTTAGAGGCGTGGGCCCATAACCCTTTGTTGGCCTGAGGGTGAGTGTGCACCCTACAGGGTCCCTAGCAATGGCTGATTCACACCACCAACTGTTTTTGGAGAGACTGAAACTGTGGAGGCAACTGGTTCCAAGGATGGCAGAAAACTGGTCAGAGAGTGTTGCAATAGTTTTGGCATGAATTGACTAGGAATTTACACTTGATCAAGGCTCACAAGCAATGGCTGTTTACAGCCACTGATTTAAGCTTTCCAGAACATCAAAGCATGCCAGATTTGAAGCTTCCTAGTACATTCTATGGCTTCTAGAGAGTCTATTGATAGGCTGTCCTTTTTCCCACCTAGGAAGGCATCCCTTCCCTCCTCTAGAAGCTTCTGCCCCTTCCTAGATTCCTCAGCTTGCTTCTAGTAGGAGGGAAGGTGTCCATAAGACCAAGACACCTCTAGATGCCTTGTAGGACAAGTCACCCCTTCTAGAAGGTTTGCCACCTTCCTGGACCCTCTCCTGGCCTTCTAGAAACTCAAAGAGGAACTCTAGAGGTTTAGCTAGCTTCTTAGCATCTATTTTCCACCTCCCTTGAGGCAAGGCAGAAATTGATCTTGTGGGACTTGAACCCGGGCCCCTGCCTCTATAGGTGGACACCATTAACCACTAAGCCACCTTGGCTTGTCTTTCTGGTGTTCCTTTTTGGAGTCACTCCTGCCATGGTGAGGAGCATTACTCNCTTCTAGTAGGAGGGAAGGTGTCCATAAGACCAAGACACCTCTAGATGCCTTGTAGGACAAGTCACCCCTTCTAGAAGGTCTGCCACCTTCCTGGACCCTCTCCTGGCCTTCTAGAAACTTAAAGAGGAACTCTAGAGGTTGAGCTAGCTTCCTAGCATCTATTTTCCACCTCCCTTGAGGCAAGGCAGAAATTGATCTTGTGGGACTTGAACCCGGGCCCCTGCCTCTATAGGTGGACACCATTAACCACTAAGCCACCTTGGCTTGTCTTTCTGTTGTTCCTTTTTGGAGTCACTCCTGCCATGGTGAGGAGCATTACTCCAACATGGTCTGCTTCATGGATGCAGACTACGCTGGCAATGTGGACAAGCAGAAGTCTAAATCCGGAAATATGTTCCTCCTTGCTAGTGCAGTAGTCTCATGGTGTAGCAGAAAGCAAGACTGCATCGTCACCTCCACAGTAGAGTCAGAGTAAACTGCATTAGCCGAAGAGGTCAAGGAGGCGGTGTGGCTTTGTAAGTTGCTTGGGGAGCTGGATGTGGCGCAACAAGAGCCAACAGTGGTTTAGGGGGACAACACCGGCGCTATCTTGAAGGCTTACAACCCAACGCAGCACAGGTCAACAAAGCGCATCAATGTGCATTACCATTATGGATGTGACATGGTGGAGAACGGACATGTGGTGCTGCAGCAGTACAACACGTGCCACATGCTTGCCGATTTCTTCACCAAAGCGCAACCAGTGTATTGGCATATGATGACCGTGGCCAGACTTGGGATGAGCAGCTATGAAGGACTGGAGGACGCACTGAAAGATGAGTGAGAACAAGTAGGAGCAGCAGGCATGGAAGGTGTCAGGGGGATAATGTTGTATCTTTTCTCCTTAGTATGCCCGAGGCGCCACTGAGAGCTGTCGACAAGCCACTTGAGGAGGAAATCCTTGCAATTTACTCTAGTTGCTTGAGGACTACTCCAAGTCCAGATTGGATTGAACTTCCTGAATTTTAACAAGTTGTTGAATCTGGTGGAATTTGTTTCACTAGAATCAGATAAGTAAAGAGGAAGACATGGGCTTCCAAAGTTGGGGTGTGCCGTAGCTGAGGGAGTCGGCCACAGTTCGACTGCCGGTGGAAAATCCACCGGAATGAATAACAAATGTTTATGTTGTTATTTAGTCCTGCAAGACTACCGAGGCGTCCGGTGGATGAGATCCACCGGAACCAGTAGTGTAGGCTGTTACTGAGGGACTTGGCCAAAATCCTAGCTCGGAGTCCGGAACTCAATAGTACAGTTTGTTACTCGAGGACTTGGTCAAAATTCTGACTGCAGGTCCGTGGACAGTTTTCGAACCACATCAATCCCCATCACCAAAGTCAATGATTAACTCATCAAAACACACCCCAAAGGTAAAGGGGACATGCCCACTATGTGAAGGGATATCTGCACCTCCGGAAAGGCGTTTTGATGGGTCCTTCATGTTTTGATGGGTCCTTGATTTTTGGGTGTGACATGGATTGGGGTGTCGTGCTTTAGCTGACATGGCAGGAGATTCGGTGATCCGAATTGCACGCGGTTTGGTGCGTTGGGAATCTTGTGAACAGCCCTATAACTCGTCAGTTCAGGTCCGTGTCTAAAAGCTAATGCAAATCTTTGCTATTCCCTTTGCAGAAGTGACTGTCTCGCAACTGTGTCCAACTCCTACAAACTAAGCCTGAGGCGACCAGAAAGCTCACGCTTAGACTCAGAACTCACACAAAACAAAAGGGCGTGAACACAAGTGAAGACCCTTCAGGCCGCGTTGGAACTGCCACCTCCCGGGCACAGTTTCTGACACACACCTAAGGTTGCATAATTTACTGAAGTGAACAATGACAACCAACCAGAAATAGTGCTCATAGAGTCTGCATTGGGTTTTTACAGTCATGAATCAATACCTTACTCTTTTGATACAGGAGGTGTTTATATTCTTGTTTGAAATAATTTTGTTTAAAGGAGGTGTTTGAAGACTGGACCAATTTTCATTTTAGGAAAATACATCAAATGAAGGTTCCAAATCCACTGTATTGAAAACTCATTCAATTACACTGTGTACAGCTTTAGTGTAAGATTTTGAAGAACGTGCCTAATACAAAACAAAATTTTTTGCTTCAACAAGATTTCTTCTGCCAATACAATGTGCAAGATGACTCAATAATCTACCTTAATCATCAATAATGATGCATCACGCCATGTACCATGTATCACATTGTTTGGGAGGACACAACAAAGCTACCACTGTATTTCCTTAAGTAGGCACTCTTAGCAATGTGTTCATAGAATTGGTGCATACAGTGGGCCTCTCATGTCTCCAAGATGTACCTAAGATATGTGTACTCATGCACTTTCACACACAATCTTCCCATTGTTGCTTCCCCATCTTGTTTCTCCAAGTAAGTGGTGTTTTGGGCTCTTGTCCTGGTTGTCAGTGCTGTGATGTCTGCGGATTGTGTGAGGAGATTTTTGTGTGTAAACGTTACACACTGGCCTCAGGCCAATCACTTCATACACATAGGTCATTTATCTGCATGATGGTGAACCCCATTGGTTGCGTGATGGACAGAACCAACATAGGACAAATGACTCGGCACTACTTAGTAGCATGGCCGCCATACATGCCAGTTACATCATCAATGATCTTGTCACATGGTGTTGACAGCTGATCAATGTGTCCTTGAGAGAAGAAGGTTAGTTCTTTATTACAAAAAATCATGGCTTTCTAGCTTGCACTATGTGAAACTTTCTGCCTTCTCATTTTTGGGGACAATTCCATGCTCACACACCCCACTCTCAGCCACTCTCAGGTGAGGGGCAAAGCCCCTCGCCTGAATGAATGAATGGCCACCATGAATGAATGGCTATCGTGAAACACACTAGAGTCCTTTGCAATGGCAAGAGCACTTTGGTTGTCACAGCACAGAATACCACCACGGCCGTCTGCGCCCGCTCCTCCGTCACCGGCGTCCTCCTCCTCCTTCTTGGGCTTCGAGGCCATCACACTATAGTCATTCTACTCCGTCAAACCCTTCACCTGCAAGCATCAGTTGGAGCATTTCATCGCACGCCAACTTGGCCTTCCTCGCCCTCCTCCCCAAGGAAGTGCGAGTTGCTTCCTCGCTAGTTCCACTGTCCTACCCTGCATGACAGAGTCTGTGCTGTATTCATGCCCTGGATCTTCATCCACTCCATCCTCCGCTGTGCCCTTCCCACTCACTCCACTTCATGATGATTCTGCCTGGCTGGATGACTGGCAGTCCTGGTTCGCACCTCCTTCCATCGCGTTCCCGTCGCTCACCCACTGTCATGTGACTGTAAGCGACCTGGCCACACCAGTCCAGGATTCCCCAGAGACCTGAACCATCGACTCTGGGACCACACATCACATGACAGCCTTGCGTGAGGCCTTCAGTGTCCTCGGTCCCGTCACCGATGTCTCCGATGTTTGAACTGATTCTTGTCAGGTGTTACCTGTTTGTGGTTTCAGCATTGTTCAGTTCCGTGGTCTTGCTGGTGATGTCTTCGTGACTCATGTCCTCTTCTTCCTTGACCTTGAGCTCAGCCTCCTGTTTGTCACAACCCATGATTGCATGAGCATGGATGTTCTACACTCGCGTGGCATTGGCACTGTGTTATTGCGTCTGTTAGATAATGGCGTTCTGCATGCCACCGCCTGTCGCAACTTATGGCACGTCCCTCGCCTGTCCACTTCTACCTTTGTCTCCTCCTCATCGGCCAACACTTGCCACATGTTGGTTAATAGTACACTCTCTCCGCAGCACATACGTCTCCTACGTTGTCGCCTTTGTCACATCCACTCTGCCGTTGTCAACAGTATGTTTGACATGCAGCCAACCACATGCCTTGATCCAGCCTCCTTGCCTCTGCTGTGTCCCACCTAGTGCATTGATTATGCTAAGGAAAAGACGTACCATTTTGCCTACCCCATATCTGCCTCTCGTGCGACTGCCCCGCTCGACTTGGTACACTCGGGTGTCATGGATCCCCTCCCGATAGAGTCCATCAGAGAGCACAGTCGTAGAGTCTTGACACTGACGGACGACTACTCTTGCTATCGCCGAGTCTTCTGCCTTCGGCAAAAGAGCGATTTCGCTCCCACCATTCGGGTCTGGCTTGTTTGTGCTGAGCACGAGTGTGGTTTTCCCCTCCGCTGCTTTTATTCTGATTGTAGGGGTGAGTTTATGGGGGAGACCACACTCTTCCTCACCTCCCATGGCATCCATCATGAGACGTCAGCGCCTTACACGCCAGCCAAGAACGGCATCTCTCAACGGTGCAAACGCACCATGGCTGACACCATCCACACTATGCGGATCGAGTCCGGTCTCTCTAACGATTTCTACTTCGAGGCCATGAACTACATGACATGGGTCTGGAACTAGATTCCCCATGGACCCATTCCCTGTCAATCTACGCCAAACCAGCACTGGTGTAGAGATCGAGCCGACCTCCGTCCGGCCCGTGTCTAAGGCTGCATAGCCATTGTGTGGCTGCCTGTCCCACACAAGGGTAGCAAGCTCGAGCCTCGCGGCTGTCCTTGCACCTTCTTTGGCGTTTTGCATCAGTCCAAGGCATGGCGCTTATGGGATCCCACCCGGCAATCCATCGTTGAGTCTCGGGATGCCCTCTTTGAGAACCTATTTTCCCGCAACCTCGTTCGGTCCATTGCGTCGATGTTTCTTCCGTCGAGTGGGGGAGTGGTGGCTCTGTCCTCTTTCCAGTCACGTCCGGGCGTCCCATCGTCTGCGCCCGCAGGTCCTTCTATACAGGCTGACCCGTCCGTGTCTGCCAGCCCCTCCGGGCCGGCTGCCCCGTCTTTGTCGGCGAGTCCCTCCAAGACGGCTGGCCCGTCTGTGTTCGCCAGTCCCTCCGGGCCGGCTGCCCCGTCTTTGTTGGCGAGTCCCTCCAAGACCGGTGGCCCGTCTCTGTTTGCCAGCCCCTCCGGGCCGGCTGCCCCATCCGTGTCCGCCAGTCCCTCCCCGCCGGCTGCCCCATCTATGTCAACCAGCCCCTCCGGGCCGTCTGCCTCGTCTGTGTCCGCCAGCCCCTCGGGGCCGGCTGCCCCATCCGTGTCCGCTAGCCCCTCCAGGCCGGCTATCCCATCTGTGTCCGCCAGCACCTCCAAGCTAGCTGCCCCGTCCCTGTCCGACAACCCCTCCAAGCCGGCTGCCCCATCCGTGTCCGCCACCCCCTTTGGGCCAGCTGTCCCGTCTATGTCCGCCAACCCCTCCAGGCCGGCTGACCCATCCATGATCGACAGCCCCTCCAGACCGCCTGCCTCCACCATGTCCGACAACCCCTCCAGGCCAGCTGATCCGTCCACGTCCGCCAGCTCCTTTGGGCCGACTGCCCCAATCGTGTCGGTGCGCTACACACGTGGTCTGGGTGGGAGCCTTTGACCTAGGCAGAAAGTGGGCACTCAGGCCGCCCCCTCACGCCCTCTTGCTCCACGATCTCTTGTCACCCCACGAGGCTCCTTGCCTCCTGTCACACCCACTTCCACAGTCGTGAGTGGGGACCGCGGCACCAAGGCACTTGGCTTGGCCACGCAATCAATCACCACTGACCTACATCCAGGGTCAGCTTTGGACTATGCCTTGCTCCATCAAGAGCACCAGTATGCCGTCGCAGCCACGCTCACGCGTATACCACCATGAGCACGGGACGCACATGTCCTTATTGTATGTCCCACAGAGCCACCAGAGGACCGAGCCACCCTATGTGAGGCTCGGACGTCTCCTGAGGTCGCTCACTGGGAGGCTGTAAGCGCCGATGACCTTGCCGCCTTTCAGCAACATCAATTCTACGAGCTCGTCGACCTCCCCTCGGGTCACAAGGTCATCAGCGCCAAGTAGGTTCGTCGGCAAAAGTGGAAGCCAGACAGGTCCCTAGACAAGTATAAGACTCGTCTTACAGCTAAGGGGTTTGCTAGGGTCCCTGGGATCGACTATGACCAGATGTTTGCCCCGGTCGGTTGGTTCTCCACTAGTCAAGCGTTGTTCATCCTGGTTGTACAGCACGAGTGGGAACTGCATCAGATGGATGTAAGCAACACCTTTCTCCATGGCTCACTGGAGGGCAAGAAGCTCTACATGGTGCAGCCTCCAGGCCTTGACGATGGCTCTGGCAAGGTCTAGAAGCTACGGAAGGCCCTTTATGGCCTAAAGCTATCACCGCACTGCTGGAACCAGGAGAGTCGTACACTTCTCGGCTGTGGCGTCCTTTGCAGCTCCGNATGACCAGATGTTTGCCCCGGTCGGTTGGTTCTCCACTAGTCAAGCGTTGTTCATCCTGGTTGTACAGCACGAGTGGGAACTGCATCAGATGGATGTAAGCAACACCTTTCTCCATGGCTCACTGGAGGGCAAGAAGCTCTACATGGTGCAGCCTCCAGGCCTTGACGATGGCTCTGGCAAGGTCTAGAAGCTACGGAAGGCCCTTTATGGCCTAAAGCTATCACCGCACTGCTGGAACCAGGAGGGCCGTACACTTCTTGGTTGTGGCGTCCTTTGCAGCTCCGCCGACCCCGCATTGTTCATAAGGCCGCGGGGTCAGACCCTCTTTGTTGTCTTGGGCTATGTCGACAACCTGCTCATCGCTTCGCCGGATGTAGCAATCATCCAACAGGTCAATGATATGTTACATGCTGCCTACCAGATGAAGGACCTCGGATCAGCACGATTCTTTCTGGAGATGGAGCTTGAGCATGATCACTATATGGTTATCCTTTATGTCTACCAGGCCGCTTACGTCCAGACCTTGTCTGGACACTTGGTTAGGGACCTATCCCTTGCGCCGAGCGCATCCTAAACCATGTCGCCTAACGGTTAGAAGAGCTCTGATCCAGCCATGATGGAGGAGCAAGAAGACGTGACCACGTATTTACGTATCATCGGGTCACTATTGTTCCTCACGAGGATGACGCTTCCAGACATTGTGTTCACCGTCAACCTCCTTGCACACTTATCTCAAGAGCCACGTCACCTCCACTTTGAGGTCGTGATCCAAGAACTGTGTTATGTCATCTCTACCCCACTGTGAGGCCTCATGTTCCGTCGACAGCCGTCCGTTGTGGCAACAAGACACACTAACAGTGACTGGGCTGGCTGTCCGGACGGTGAGAGTCGTACTGGCTAGATCTTTCTTGCTGGCGGCACGGCTGTGTCCTCTCGCACCGGTACCACCAGTGTCCGCACAGTGACGACAGTCACAAGTCGTGCACACAACGGCAAGGGTCTGGCTAGGAGACACAAGGCAAAGTGCCATAATGCCTCAACAGCATTTGCAGATAGAGATGAAAAATGGCAGGTCCGTGGCATAAGTACCTGCCGCGGCGCACAGCAGGTGGTGCACACAGCAGCACACGATCTGTCCTAAAACCAGCCCAGAGCCATTTTTTGGCCGTAACCCAGCGCAAACATGTCAGAACACTACGCCGTCTGAACCTGAACCTGACATGCATAATCACAAGCCGGACGCTATGACGGGTCACATGCATGCATCCGGCATCAAACGGTGGACACACTATGCCAAAACATGCAAACTGGGCCCACGACCAGTCCACCAATTAACTCTTGCGTGGTGTAGGAAAACTGTAGGAGGTCTCGGGCAGTGTCCAGAGCTCTGGAACTGTCGTCGGTCAGCTCCAAGCTGGTATTCCATCACTAGATAACACACCGGTACCACCAGGGTCTGCATCAGGGATCTGCACTGGCAGATTCTTGATGCACATGGCCGAGTGGTCACAATAAACTGTGCAAGTCGACAAGAACGTCACAAATCACATCACTCCCCCATGACCCGATGCTTTGCATGTCCATACACGTGCAGCATTGGTACGAGTACAACAATGAGTGCAAAAACAGTTGTTACATAGACACACCACATACTAAACTACTCTCAGGCAAGGGGCAAAGCCCAAAGGAACAAATGGCTACCAAAAACTTCCTGCGTGCTAGTGCCTTCGTCAAGAAGTCAGCACGCTACATGTTAGTGCCGACCCATATGACAGATATCACGTGTCGCTCCACCATATCACGCACAAAGGTCAGCTGCTGCATTACAAGCGATATGAAACTCACGAGTGACGAGATCGTGTCCAACGGGGCACACTGGATGTACCTCTGTGTGCTCAATGCAGACACTCAGGCCTAGGGCCTTTGTGCCGGGATCGCCACTCGCGATGCTGCGAGTGGAACGCCTCGGTACGGGTCCTGACACTCGCTGGACTCCGGAGTCCAATGGTCGAAGACGACCGCCTAGCTCACATGAGTACCCTGGGCTCAAGGGGCGCACCTCAGGCTCGGAGATAGGCATGACCACATCTAGTGAGGGCTGAGGAAAAGGAGCTGGTGATGCTGTGCAAGGAGATGCATGTGTAAGAGACACAGGACTGGGTGTGACAGTAGGAATAGGTGAGGCAAGACCACGCACATAGATAGGATTACTGGCGTACACAGGTACAGGAGCATGGGCACCTGTGGGGTGCGAGGGAAAAGGGGTAGAAGCCGGCTGTGTTGAATAGGTCTCTGGGCCGATAGCGATGATCGCTGGGTCATCAAGAGGCGGAGACCGAGAAGTGGAGGGAGCTCGAATGGACACATCAGCCGGGCGAGAGGTGCTCTCAAGCTCAGACTCCCCCATCCGTCAAGAAACCTCACACATGGGAACGTGCGAGACTGACATCAACATGATCGATGTGAGATCACAGTAGGTGAGAGACTCAAAGAAGAACCCGTCGCGTGACTCAACGATGTGACAACGAGCAAGATCCCAAAAACGTCAGGCCTTCCATTGCGTGGAGATGCCTACGAAGGCACACAAGCAACCCCGCGGTGAGATCTTGGACCCCTGCTGATCCTCGGTGTACCACACAAAAGTCAAGGACCCCCAGACGTGAGTGAGGCACATGTCAGCACGATTGCCAAGCCAGAGCTTGTACAGTGTGACGTGGTCCAGAAGGGGACCGTGCGGGAGGCGGTTCCAGACCCAATTCAGGTAGGCGAAGCCTTCAAAGGCGAAGGACTCCGGCAGACTGTACTCTGACCACATACCGCGAACTACATCCTCCATGGTGTGGTTTGAGCGCTCAGATACACCATTCTACTAAGGAGTAGCATGAGTGGAGACCTGGTGAAAAACGCCGTGCTTGGCGAAGAAACTGTCCATCTCGCCAAGAAACTCACCGCCGCAATCCAAGCGGAAAGTATGCAGCATGTGGCGGGATTGACTCTCAGCCATCACTAGCCTGAGATGAACCACAAGAGCGGCATCACTCTTCTGGCGCAAGCTATAGACCCACCACATCTGGGTGAAGTCATCAGTTGAGGTCAGGAAATATCGACCCCGATCGGACAGAGACTCGACATGGAGATGACCGAGAAGGTCCGAATGGACTAACTCGAGAGGGCAAAGTGCACAAGAATAGGAGTCAGGGTAGGTACAACAATGCATCTTACCTTGAGCGCAAAAGAGACAGTCAGTCTTTGGCGGCTTCTTGAGAGAAGCCGCATCAAGACAGAGTGCAGGCTCTATCTGAATGAGCTTCCACACACTGTTGGTGCCCACATGACTTAGACAACGATGAAGCAATCGCTGGTGCTCAGCAGACAGGATGCCAGTGACAAGAACACAAGCAGGAGGGGAGGGGGAGCAAGGAGGAGGAGAAATCCAAGAGCCGTGATACAGGTCATCCACAACAGAGGCACGAAGGACAACGCTACGGGTGTCAACAGCATTTACCGTCGCGGAGTCTACAGTGTGCTCCACGGAGAGTCCTATCGGTGTGCAGGCACGTATAGAAAGCAAAATGAGCTGAAGATGATGCACAAAAAACACTTTCAAAAGTTACAAAGGTCCGTACGGACCATGGAAGCACACAACCCCAACACCCCGGACTGGTAAGGAGTGACCAGAGCCTGTGCGGACAGAACGAACAGACGCAACCGGACCAAGAACAACAAAGTCACTATGCCGACAAGTCATGTGATAAGTGGCACCAGAATCGATGATCCAAGTGCCACCGGGATCACAACTGGAGGACGTCATTGTACGACGGGTCAATGGAACACTCGGCCTCAGACGGGCGCTGGGCAACAGGAAAGGGGGAACGATGAAGGGCTCAAAGGTGAGACTCCTAAATCCAATTGGTACTATCAGGCCCATCGTCATCACATGCTAGTTGTGCCCACCCACACGAGTCATCACCAGCTACGAGGACAGATAAGCAAATAGTCTGTGGACCACCCGGGTATGAAAACACACTCGCACCTCCCTAAAAGCAAAGCGCCAGAAGGTGACGGAGCTCGGTGATGGTGCGGTCACGTGGGTCCTCGTCGCCACTGCTTGCCGGTGATGAAGCGGGAACTGCTGTAGTCATGGTCGCCGCACGCCCAGAGGTTGTGCTGCTTGACGTAGACCGTACTACATGCGTAGCCTGAAGCCCGCAATTGATCTGCACCCAGTCGAGTGACTGCTGGCACTCGGTGTAGCGATGAGCGCCTCTACAGTTGTAGCAGTCTACACTGCATCCACTCCTACCACCCAATGATTGCTGCTGCTGTGACTGCTGCTGGCCCGAACCGGGCCTCCATCTCCCCTTCTTCCACTGTGCTGCTGATACCACACCCTGTGTCTAAGTCAGGGTAATCGAGGTGGAAGGGAAAGAGGAGGACGTGCCAGAGGATGGAGGAGTAGACTCTACGAGGGGTGTTGTTGGTGACGCGATCACTACTACAGAAAGGGGACTCTCCTGATGAGCAACGGCTGCCTCACGGGCGGAAGTAACCTGAAGGAAAAGCTGATGCACCCACCAAAGAAGGTACAAGGAGGTAGAGAAGGGCTCAAGTATAGCATTGCTATACCTCATGAAGATGTCTACATGCTCAAGGAGAACCTTGAGTATAACTGTGAAGAGTGCCCACAGTTGTGTACCTCCCGAGGTCCCAAGGCGCGTGTAGTTGCGCATGGCGCGTCGCCAGTAGTCGGCTGCAGACTCGGCAGGTCCCTGACGAACGGAGTGGAAAGCACGAATGTGGGCAGTGCGGGTGGCGTGCGTCTCTACAGTAAGCAAGGCTAATGCCAAGTCCCTGCCTCCACGTGGATCAGCACCTGTGCCTGTGCCCGCCTCTCCAAGGAACGAGCAGAAGTCAATGACGATCTTGCGCGGCATGGCGAAAAGGAGTTCGTGCATCGCTTTGGCCACTATCAGCACTTGTGCTTGAGATGTAGTCTGATTTGGACTATGGTAGTAGGGCCACACTCCCTCTGAAGTGGCCCAAACGTGGAAAAGAATCTCCAAACAGTCAAAATTGTCCT
>SZWC01004511.1:121847-133463 GCA_023375785.1 Penium margaritaceum | reverse complement strand
GCGGCATGGCGAAAAGGAGTTCGTGCATCGCTTTGGCCACTATCAGCACTTGTGCTTGAGATGTAGTCTGATTTGGACTATGGTAGTAGGGCCACACTCCCTCTGAAGTGGCCCAAACGTGGAAAAGAATCTCCAAACAGTCAAAATTGTCCTCGCTGACATACTGTGGAGGCGGTTTCTCGAAATCCTTGGGTTGTCGCTCCGTGGGCAGAGCAACTGCAGGCTGAGAAGGACGACAGATGGGGAAGACACCGGGAAGAGGAAAGTCACTCGGGTGGAGATCGGGTGAGGATCGAATCTCAGGAAGAAAGGAACGAGTCATGTATGGGGGCCGAGAGCTCGTCTAGAGTTGAAAGAGACGCTCCTAAAGCACACAAATCTCACTCTCGTGAGAGCCGCCCTCCATGCCTGGCATGTCGGGGTCCTCATCCCAAGGGTCAAGCGATGGCGGGTCACGTCCTGCTCCTATCACCGGCGCTAATGTTGACTGCTGTGTGGAGGGTGTGACACCGATCGCTCCCTCTGAGGTCTGCCGTGTGGCCATGGATTGACCACAAAGAAGCTCGGTGAGTGTATGGATGGCGTCAACCTGCCGCTGCTACAGATGGCGCATCTCAACCTGCAAACTCCGCAAGTCCTCAATAGCCTGCGAGCGTGGGCTCGCGACCCTTGAGGAGGAAGAAGAGGGATATAATGGTCTTTTTCCCTTATCACTAGTTGGAGCCATGTCAGCGCTCAGTATGGGCCGGGATGTCAAATTGTTCATATTGCAGAACCGTCATCATTTCTCGAGAAGTTGAAACTCTGGCAACTTTGACTTTTCAACTTTCCAACCAAAGTCTTGACTAAGGCAAGTGCTGATGTCAGCAAGGGTTTGCTGACATTAGCATGCATCTCATGACATCAACAAAAATGCTGACATCAGGACAGCCCTCCTTTTATTCATCTTTTTTTTGACAAGCCTCGCGGTTGCTGCGCGGACGGGCAGCCGCTCTGCAGCAGCCGTGCGAAAGCTGCGCAGAAGCTATGTGGAAGTTCTGTAGCAGATTCCACTCAGCTACTGTTGTTGTTCCATCGGCACCTGCAGTAGCAGCCGTGCGGCTGCATGTGTAGCTGTGGCAACAGCTGTGCGCTATTGCTGCTGTTGCTACACGTTGTGCCTGCTACGCGCTCCTGCCATCGCGCGCTGCTGTCACCGCGTACTGCTGCTACATTACTACTACACTGCTACTCTGCTACGCTGTTGCAACTGCTGCTCAATGTTGTTGCTGCTGCACGTTCTTGCTGCCCGTTGCCGCTGCACAGTACTGTTGTCTCCGTCGTTGATGCTACTGCCGCCGCCGTTGCGTAGCGCTGTTGCGTGCTGCTCTTGCTACGCGCTGATGTTGCTACTGTCGCGCGTTGCTATTACTACCGCGCACTGCTGCTACTACTACCCGACGCCGCCGCTTGGGCAGCGGCCTGCTGCCGCCGCTGCTAGTTTCAATGTCGACAGCTGCTAGCTTCTACAGCCTACTATAGCTATCGCCTTCTGTTGCTAGCAGCTGCTGCTGATGCACTCTCACGTGATTATGGTGGGTGAGGTCGACGGCAATCAGCTGTCCTGGACAGGTCCCAGTGGATCTGCTATAGCGATGACTCTCACTACTGCTGCTATGCTGCGTCTCTGATGCGTAGCTTGGCGAGAACTGTCTCACCGCTCTGATACCATGAGAATATGTGTGGAAGCTTCCTAACGACATAGCAGCTGACTAGGCATTAGTGCCAGGTTACACAGTAACGACAATCACCAGTTGTGTACACAACGGCGAGGGTCTGGATAGGAGACACAAGGCAAAGTGTCATGATTCTTCAATACCATTTGCAGAGAGGGATGACAAATGACTTATCCATGGCATAAGCACCTACCACGGCGCACAGTAGGTGCCGCACGCGGCAGCACATGATCTGTCCTAAAACCAGCCCAAAACCATTGATTTGGCCGTACCTCAGCGCATACATGTCATAACGCTACGCCGCCTAAACCTAGACGTGCAAAATCACAAGCCACACAATACGACTGCTCACATGCATGCATCCGGCATCAAACGATGGACACACATTGCAAAAAAATACAAATCGGGGCCACGGCCAGTCCACCAATTAACTCCTTCATACTGTAGAAAAACTGCAGGAGGACCCGGGCAGCTTCCAGGGCTCTGGAACAGCCATCGGTCAGCTCCAAGTTGGTAGTCCACCACCACACAATGCACCGGTACCACCAGTGTCCGCATCAGGGATCTACACAAGTATGGACACAACCGAGAGGTCACAATAAACTGTGTAGGTCGACAGGAACGTCACAAATCACAACAGAGTGTTGGCTTCCGAGCATCTCTCATTATACTATGTTGTGTCCTCTCGGCTTGCACACATTGACATGGAGATGACAAACAATGAAACGCGACGTTGCTTGAGTGACGCCCGTTGGCTTTTGCGCATCTCACATTGTGCTCTCTTGTGTCCTCCCGGCTTGTGAACATCAGTGTGTAGATGACTGACAACGAGCCTCGACGCTGCTAGAGTGTCGTCCGGTGGAGCCGACGCACGCTGAGGCCTACTCGCAGTTCACTGGTCCCTCCTCCCTCCGACGACGTGCTCAGCTCCATCAGCACGCCTCCTTGGCGGTTGAGCCGCCGGTAGTCACTGCCACCACAGATGCTTTCTACATGCTCCCAGTCCTCGTTCTGACTTTGCCATTGCGTCTGCAGCATCATGCTCTGCCTAGGGTCCATTTCTCTTGCTGCACGGTATTGTTTGGCATCGTGGACCGTCGAAGGCACTACCTGGGTTCGGGAAGCCATAACTCTTTGCTGCTATTTTTCTAGATAATTCTGACCACACAACTGCGTTTGCAGCATCGGTATTATGGTATGGTCCAGTTTTCAAGCAAAACCGACGACACCCGGGTTTTGGGCTGTCGGGCATCTGGCAGGGCTCAATGAGAAAACCCTGCCTGCCAGAAAATAGATCTAGGACTATTTTCTTATTCGCTGGTGAGCTGAGTAACAAGTTCTACACTAGTGGGGGGGAGCTAGAACTTGCACGGGTCTCCAATTGTTGCTCATTCTTCATTCCTACTCAGTCACTTTCAGTTTTCAGCTGCTTTCTGGCGCTAACACTAGCGCGCGCATTTCTGAGTAACAAGCCCAGAGCTTCCAGACTTAGTCTCTAAAGCAGCAGACTGAGGGGGCAGCAGACTTGAGCAACGAGCGTGAAAGCCCGCACGCTGCATCAATAACACTGCTGCTCCAACCTGCTGCCTAGCATTTCCTTTCTTTGTTTTAGAGCCAGAGCGTACCAGCAGTAGCAGAAGACTGACGTACAGGTGCCAGACAACGCCGGCGGACCTCCATACGCGCCAGTGCAGGGGAAATGCTGCCGGATTTTTTCCAGCAACATTGACCCACCTGGTGGCGGCGTCAGATTTTTTCCCACGGCCACTGGGCCAGGGGAAATGCTGCCAAGTTTTTTCTTGGCAGCATAGACCCCCACGCGTGACGCAAGGAGGTGAGCAGCAGGCCGCGTCCGTCACCCGCGGGTGACGACGCTCGCGGCAACGTTACCCAGCTGCAGTGGCAGGCACCAACAAGAAGCAACAGCAGCCTGTAGCAGCAGTAGCGATAAGCAAAAGCAGCAAGAAGTGGCAGAAGCAGCCAGCAATAGCTACGTGCATCAGCAACAGCCGGCAATAGTAGCAGCTCGTAGTAGCCCGCACCAGCAAGAGCTCGTAGTAGCAAGCAACAACGGCGGCCAGCAGCAGCAGCTCGCAGCAGCAACACCAGCAGCAGGGAGCAACAGCAGCAGCGAGCAGCAGCTGCAGCAGCGAGCAGCGGTTTGTAGCAGGCTGCAACAGCAGCAGCAGCGAGCAGCAGCCGGCAGCAGCCACCGGCGGCTGCTGCTATTCGCAGCCCACAGCTCGTCGCGAGCGACGGGCTGCTGGCAGCGAGCCCGCTACTCGTAGCGAGCAACGGACTGCTGGTAGCGAGCAACGAGCTTGCTGCCCACAGCCTGTGGCCCACAGCAAGTAGCAAAGCCCGCTGTGACAAACAAAAGGGAAAAAAAGACAGAAAAAAATCCCCCACCCAACCAGCGCCTTTGCTGCGGCTGCAGCAACTACCATGGCTACTACTCCAGCCACAGCAGCCGCAGCAGCACACAGTAGCAGCAGCAGTTGCTGCTACAACAGTAGTCGCAGCAGCAGGAGCAGTAGCAGCAACAACAGTCGCAACAATAGCAGTAGCAACAGTAGTAGCAGTAGTAGCAACAGCACGGGTAGCGGCAGCAGCAGCAACAACAACAGCAGCAGCAGCAACAACAGCTAAAGTAGCAGCAGCTGCTGCTGCTGCTGCAGCAGCGGCCCCAACAACGGCCGCTACTGATATCAGCATCCCACTGCTGACGCCACTGCTGACATCGTCAACAAAAAAAACCAAAGAAAAGAAAGACAAGGATCCAATGTTGCACTAAGGTGCACAGGGTTACGTAGTCAGCTTTGCAAAGTTGACTATAAGTGAAATAAAAAGAGTTTCGAAGACAAACCTAGGGAAAGCCATGATGTAAAACTTCCCCTTCATCTGAACTTTATGTGCAATGTGTTTGTTCCGTTTGATGTAATTATTGTGCTTGTACTCTTCCCAAAGTACATTCAAATGTGACCTCTGGAAAACATTTTTTGGAATCACATGTGTAAATCAACATTTTGAAATCAATACTATTTGAACACTACTGTATTTTACCCATTTTCACACATGGATTTGTTCCATGGACTACCTTCCACATATTCATTGTATCCATACGTGTGTCCACGTCTATGTACGTATACATGCAGTCGTTTATGAATCTTAAAAAATTATTGTTCAGTCATTTATATCATACATATTCAATCTATGTGGTATTTTCTTCACATTAATATGATCCAACCATCCAATGACAATGATTTGTTGTGATTACGTGTGTGACAAAAACATCATTTCAAAGAAGGTGGATAATTCATTACATATGATACGTTACATCATGTTTCAAAACATTTCTCCTTTCTTAAGCACATTGATCTAACAGTTCAGTTTTGGTGTAGTGTAACTTGGATCCCGGTATGTAGGCTCAGGTGTCTTGGAGCGTGTAGCAGTTCGTTCCTGGCTAGTTCCTCTCGCGTCCGAAGAGTGATGTGGTCAACTGAGCTCGTCTCGTTGACCAGTCCGGAGCGTGTGAGAGAAACAAAGCTAGTACGGCTTTAAAATTTGACCCTGTCGGATATTCTTGTGTTGTTTCATATGTCCTACTTGGAAACAGAGTACCGTTCACAGATTGCAGGTTGGCGGACGTCCCCAAAACAGGTCCAGGAACCGATCACAATAGGTAACTACGTAACCCAAAAAGGGGGGAGAGATATCTACAGCAACAGCCCTGCAGATAATGTAGCGGCAGCTACTGACATCACTCGTCCAGAGCTGACGTCACTACTGACATGAACACCACAAAAAAGAAAAAGAAAAAAACACAAGGGGCACCAAAACCCACCATAGCTGACAGCCCTTCTGGGGAGGGGTCCTCCTCTGTTGGGGGGACCCCGAGCCCCCCTTTCCTACAGCAGTTGTAGCAGCTGCAGCAACAGCAGCAACAGCACCAGGAGCAGCAACCGTAGCAGCAACAGCAGCAGCAACAACAACAGTGGCAGTAGCAGCCCATAGTCGTTGTCGCCGGCACCTCTGACCCCCTGACTGCCATTTAGCAACAGCTTGCCGCCCTGACGTAGCAACTTGCAGAACTGTAGCCACTGGCCTCACAAACTGCCACCGGTACCCTTCCGCCGTTCATTCCTCCTGGGCACACCAACAACAGACTCAGCGCCAGGATCAAACAGTGACCGCCGCCCTTCGCCCCACTCTGGGCGCCGACCGCAGGCAAAAGGACTTTGAGACACCGCACCCGCCGCTTCAGGCCGGCGAATAGTTCCGGAGCTAGGAGCTCAGCTATCGCATCTGGGCACAGTGTGACGGTCTGTGGGCATACTACACCCTCCCATATGACTCCACCAAGGCTGACCAGCTGTATGACGCCTGTCGTGCCGTACGCGCCCTCGTCCCCATCGCTCCTCCGGCTTCCCGCCTCGCCCTAGAGCCCTTTCTTTGTGACTTTACGAATTGCGGCACCCTAGACCCTGTAGCCGCGTGGCACATCCTCACTCGTCCCCATCGCCTATCGAGCAACATTGAGACCAACCGTCTGCTGCACGAGTTCAACTCCTTGCACATGGGGGAGACCGAGACAGTCACTACGTACTGGCAGCAGGCTGAGGATATCCTCCGCCGCCTAGGCACCTCCGCTCCACCCCCTCTAGTCGTGCTCCTCACCATCAAGTGCGGTGCCACCAGCGCGTATGCAAATGTCTTCGTCCACTCCTCCCAGGATTTCCTCTCCACCATGGTGGCCCAAGGTACCCTCATACCCTGGGCATACGAGCTCTTCCTCAGGATCGAGGAAGCTCACCTGGAGTCACGTATTTAGTGCAAAGAGGCCTTCTCCTCCCCTGCCATTGCTTCCATGGCAGTCGCTTCCCCCAAAGTCGCTTCTTCCGCCACCAACTCCTCGTCGCCATGGAAGAAGAAGCACCGGAGAAAGAAGGGCAAGGGTCAACAGCAGCAGCAGTTGCAGCAGTCAACGGGGTCCAGTAGTGGCTCGGTCTGCCACAACTGTGGCCAGCCAGAGCATGTGTGGTACTCAGGAGTATCATCCGCAGTTGTCAGCGCCTCCGTTCCCTTCACTGGGTCAGTCCTCCTTCTATCCGGGCTCCGGCGCCATCACTCCGCACTCAGCCTATACTCTTGGGCAGTCCATGTGCGAGCGTTAGCTGGAGCAGTTCATTGCGCTTCAACTCAGCTTGCTTTGTCCTCCCGCCCAGGGAAGTGCAAGTTGCATCACCTCTTGCTCGTCTCCATTGCCCTGCATGACTAAGCTTGAGTTACGGTCGTTTCCTACTTTCTCGTCTATCTCGCCATCCCCTGTGATCTCCTCTGCCCCCTTTCGTGACAACGTTGCGTGGCTTGATGATTGGCAGTCTCAGTTTGCGCCCCCTTCTATCGCGTCCGCGTCTCTCGCTTGCTGCCATACGATTGTCAGTGATCTGGCGACACCGGTCCAGGACCCTGCCGAGACCTGGATCATCAACTCTGGAGCACCGCATCACATGACAGCTTCTTGCAAGGCCTTTAGTATGCTTGGTCCTGTTGGCGATGTCTCTGGGGTCCGGACGGGCTCCGGACAGGTGTTACTTGTCTGAGGTGTCAGTGTCGTTCATTTCCGTGATCCTGGCTGTCATATCTTCTTGACCGATGTCCTTTTCATCCCAGGACTTGAGCTCAGCCTTCTCTCCATCACTGCCCTTGATCGCATGAGCATAGACGTTGTGTACTCGCGTGGTGTTGGCACTGTGTCCTTGCGTCCGTCCGGTCTTGTCGTTTTGCACGCCACCGCCCGTGGCAACCTATGGCACGTACCTCGTCTGTCCTCCTCTTCTTTTGTCCCTTCCTTGTCGGCCGCCACAAGCCATGTGTTCATCACCAGAATGCTCTCTCCACAGCACCCCCGACTCTTGCACCGCCACCTTTTTCACGTCCACTCTGCTGCCATAGACAGCATGCTCCGCACCCAGCCGGTCAAGGGCCTTGACCCAGAGACTTTCCCCCTCCCATGCCCCACAGAGTGTGTTGACTACGGTCAGGACAGGATGCACCGGTCCACATACCCTTTGTCCTCCTCCCGTGCATCCACCCCTCTAGACCTGGTCCATTCCGATGTCATGGGTCCTATCCTCACCAAGTCCGTCGGCAAGTACGGCCGCTATGTCCTCACCCTCATATACGAATACTCTCGCTACCACTGGGTCTTCTGCCTCGGATGTCGCCCGTGCCATTCACGTTTGGATTGTCCTTGTGGAATGTGAGTGTGGTCGATCTCTTTGCCACTTTTGCTCCGATCACGATAGTGAGTACATGGGTGAGACCACAGCTTTCCTCACCTCCCGCGGTATCCACCACAAAACGTCCGCGCCCTACACACCCGCCCAGAACGGTAAGGCTGCACACCGAATCCAGTTCGCGAATCTGAGGGTGGATTCAGATTCGTGACACCGAATCCTGTCTTGGATTCAGATTCACGAATACAAGTCCTGGATTCGTGAATCCCCATGGATTCCCGAATCCAGGACGAATCTGACTTGTCTCGTTAAAGTTTGAGCACTAACACTTTGTTGGAGCATAGATTGTGGCAACTCAGTTACATTTCATAACTTGTTCCCGTTTGCAAGCATGGATTTCAATCATTCATTGTCTTTTACATTATGTGGAAGTTAGGTGGAAAGCTTTACATGGTTCACATGAGACACACACTCAAAACATGACCATTGCATCAGAATGCCTGCCCTAAGAACATGACAACCTGCATGACAGCATGCCTCGCCAAACTACTAGACATGTAGCATGACGGCATGCCTGGCCCCATTCACCACCATGCCTATTTGCATGACGGCATGCCTACAACTGCAGACTACATCTAAGCATCTCCATTGCCCTCATCACTTTCTGCTGCAGTGCCTGCATCATCTTCATCATCTAGTCCGTCATCCCCTTCATCTTCCATCTCCTGCTCAACCACTTGTGCCGTACGACGGCGGAGGTTGACACGCTTCTCTTCCTCTTCAAGCTCTGGTGCTACATCCCCATTGGGAGCGACTGGGAAATGTGCAAGCTGAGGGTCATTCACCCATGACTTTAAAAGCATGAGGTTTTCGATGGTGAGGTCAATGAGTGACTGCCGAAAATCAGTGATGATGTGCCGGCCGAGAGAAAACAGGCGCTCTGATGGCGTACTTGTCGTTGGAACTGCAAGTAGGAAAGAGGACAGTGAGTAGCACATAATGGAAGAATTGGGGGATTACAAGACGTAGGACAAAACAGTGGCAATACCAGCAAAGAGGTCTAGTGCCGCCAAGTGAAAAGTTGGGAACGCCTTCTTGTGCTTCTTCATGTACTTGAGGATGTCACACCGACGGCCCTTCTTCACTTCCTTTGCCCAGCTCTGAACCTCCAACTCCAACGTGCTCGGTGTGACCTGCACTTGGGGGGCCTCCAGCTTGGCGAACATGTCTGCGGCGGCGTCCTCCAAAGCTGCTTCCAGCATGGTGGCCTCTTCACTCTGGCGGATCCGCTCACTTCAACGTGGCTGTGGTGGTCCACCAGCAGTCCCGCCTCCCTCACTTTCTGTGTTGGCTGCAAGACGACAGGTTCTGAGTGAGGGACTGGAAAACAATGATTCATGGACCAATGCGGTATTGCAAAATGAGAATATGCAGCATACCAGCTGAAGTTGTGGCAGACGACAATGCTGCTGCAGCACTCTCTCCATGGGACTGAGACGTCTGCGTAGCAGCTGTGGGAGTTGCTGCTGCAAGTGCAGCAGCCTCGGCCTTTGCTTCCTCTCGGTTCTGAACGACAGTGTCGTGGTATGACCGCAGCAAGTCGACAACTTTGAGCTGCAGTTCTGCCGGAGTGCTGATGCCCATCTTCGGGTGGATGCGCTCGTAGAATCCAAGACGGAACCGTGGGTCACAAGCTGTCGCCAGCACGTGTCGATGAGTGCAAAGCTTGACGTACTTGTCAAGCTTTGCAATGACTGCAACAATGCCTGGTTTCAGCTCCAACAGCAGCTCCTCCTTGCAGTCCAGCCGCCCGGCGTTGCCTCTGTGCTTGCTCTTCCTCTCTGCCGCCAGCGCCTTCACCAGCCACCCGTTCATCTTCTCCACGACAGAGGAGTAGAAGGGGATGATGAGAGACAGAGTTGGGTAGGTGGAGCCGGAAATGTCGTCGTTAAAGCTTTTGAACGGCTTGAGGATCACCGTCACCTGCGCAATGAGCTGCCAGTCGTTGAAAGTGGGACGGAGGTGAGCGCCGTTATAGCCGAACTCCTCAAGCCACGTCTCCACCACATCCTTGATGCCGATGACATGCTCGCACATGTTAAGCGCGCTGTTCCACCTGGTCTCGGTGTCCAGGTGGAGTGAGAGGTACTTCAAACCCGCGTCCTTCACCGCCTCGGTCAGCGACTCCTCTCTCGTTGGCGTTCTAGTGACAAAGACCGCGATGGCGCGGACTTGGGAAAGGATGGCAGCGATCCGCGGCTGCTTCAGCAAGTCACTCACTGCGAGGTTGATGACGTGGCCGAGGCACCGGATGTGCCCGGCCTTCTGGAATGAGTCGTTGTGCGGGATGAGGTAGGCGTTGATCATCGAGTCGTTGGTAGACTCATTGTCCACCGTGAGACAGAACATTCTGTCCCACAAGCCACACTGCTGTAGCGCGGTTTTCAGGAGGTTGTAGAGGTTCTCTGCGGTAGCTCCACGTGAGATGGCTGGGAATGACAACGTGATGGCCCGCACCTTGTAGTTCGTGTCGATCCAGTGCGCGGTTAGGCCGAGATACTTTGTGTTGTTCTCAGCTTTCCAGCTGTCCGTTGTGAAGCTGATGCCGCTGGTCACCGCACCCAAGACTGTTTTGATCCGCTCACGGTAGGCAGGTGCAGCCACCCGGATGAGCCTGGCAAACGTCATGCGCCCCGGGAGCGAAGCAGCAGGGCGGGCGTGCGCGAATGCCCTCGCCAGCCAGAACGAGTCCATGGACGCGAAGGACAATTTTTTGTCGACCAAGTGCTTCCACAGCAAGCTGTACAGGTACTTTTTCTTGAAGACAAGCCCGACACCTGCTGCTCCCCTGGACACCGGCGCATTCTCCGGATTAGCTGCAGCAGCGTCGGCGTCGGTAGCAGCGACGGCGGTACGGGCAGTTTCGAGCTGCGACGCGGCAACCATGGCTTTGAGCTCAGCGTGCCGTTCCTTGTGGACCTTGCGGAGATGCTTCCACATGGCGGACTTCGCGCCATCCTTGCACGATATGGTGACGGGGTTGTTGGGGTGGCGTGTGCAGAGCAGGCAGGTAGCTCGCTGTGAGGTGTTGCACATCTTCTTGAAACAGCCCCACACAAACGAGTCACGGCGTTTGCGCTTGTCGCCGATTTGCTCCTGCTCCTCCTCCTCAGACTCGCTGTCGGACTGGTCGTCCGCATGAGGAGCATCGACGTGTGGGGCGTCATCCGCCATTGTGAAAGAGGTGTGTTCGACTAGGCAGTGCCCGGATTCAGGATCGAATGGTGGCATTAGCCCACATGTGCAATTGTTCAAGGTGCCAAACCGCCATTGACTAGGTACATTGTCTGGGGCGCATCGATTTCACGTACCTAGGTTGATACACGTGGCTGGTCATGAATCTCTTCCTGACTAGCCAGGAAGCCGTAGGTTCAGTCTCGACGAATAGAAAACAAAGAAACAGCGAATCTGACTTCCAGCATCCACATGTCACAAAGCACGGAGCATGGGAGCGGGAAGAGATTTCCACCGTGGAAAGTGCCGCTTCGCCGCAAGCTGTGAAGCGGCATGTTTGATAGTTCGAGGATACGAATTTGCGGTCCGGTCCTATGGCGAGACCAGAGGTTGAACCGGATCCCCCGAATACCCCCCCCCCTCCCCCC